>JAKTZT010000238.1:0-13893 GCA_030578955.1 Hemisphaericaspora insectamans | reverse complement strand
GAAAAAGCGGTGATCTGGTGTGATCGGGCGATTAGAGAATTCAATTCGGTTGAGGCGATGTATATGATGGGAGAATTATCAGAGGTGGGATTAACTAATTCAAATCCACAAAATTGGTTTAGAAAGGCTTACGAAATGGGATATGAACCTGCGGGTGAGAAGTTGGGTATTGTTCAACAAGAAGATCAATTATAATTGTTTGCAACAGAATAAACAGACATTTTTTACTATATAGAATCGCGATGATAGTTTTGAGTTGCGAGTATACTTTAGCTATCATTGTTGTTTGCTTTTTTTTATTTATATATTCCGAGTTTATATTTTTAATTTAGTTTATTCATCATGGGGGTTTATTGCCTGAAATTTTTATATTATAATAATATTATTAATTAATAATGCATTTTGCGATTTTGCTGAGAATTGTAATTGGTTAGGTTTGCTTAATTTAATGTGCAATATCGTAGAGAACCTATTGGTTTTGATATTGCACCGGGGACCCGATGAGTCCCAGATGGTTACCGCATCATTCTTTGGTGAAATTGGTGTTTTTATTTTTGTTTTTTGATACGCTTCTCTCCTCCCTAAATGTGTTGACATTTACGTTAGTGCATGGCGCGTTAAATTCAGTTGTATTTTTTTTATTGTTTTGTTTCCCTCTCTATGAAACGGCACCATCAGAAATTTGTGTTAATTGACGTTTTTTTTTCCTTATCTGTACACATCTTTTTAAATCTATTTTTAAGTCTTGATTTGTATTTTTGTTTATAAACTAACTTTTCTACGCAGTTATACTATATCTACTACATTCATTAACTCAATTGCTTTTTCCTGCCGCTTCTTATAGACACATAAACTGATAGAGGGCACCTAATAATATTTTTTGCTTTTGATTTGTGTTGATTTTATACAAATGACTGAACCCCGCAATATTGATCCAAAACGAAGGAGATCCATTGCATTGCTTACAAAACCAGCACTCTCTGCTTCCCCATATTCAATTTCTCCAAATAGGCGAGGAAGCACCACCATGGCCTTAGCTTCTTCATATTCAGGGAATACTCAATTTATGAAATCTTTTTCTGACAATGATGAAAACCATCACCTGGTGGCAATGGCATCCGAATCTTCACAGAATTCAACATCATCATCTTCCAACTTGGTGGATTCCTGTAAGTCTCCTCCTCTTCCAGAACTCAACTTATCTGCTGGTTTAGATAACCCTCATTTAATTCAAAAGATATCAAAACATTTACCGCAAGAAGATTCTTTATCACAAGAAGGTGGAGACATTATTCGAGATCTTTACAAAATCGGGCATGATTCAAGACAAACTCCTGAACTTAGACGAAGTTTCTCTAATGAAGATTTAGGACTCCTGTCCAGAAGATCAAGTACTAGTGCCAGTTCAATCAATGTTCCTGGGGGATTTCGTCGAGAATTTATTGCTCAACGATTTAACTCAGAAGCGGTTCGTACTCAAACACCAAATTTCTTGACTAAGAATTTTATTGAATTTTTAAGTATGTATGGTCATTTTGCTGGTGAAGATTTAGAAGATGAAGAAAACGTGGCTAACCATTATAGGTATTTATTGCCATCAGAGGAAATACCTTTGTTTGAAGAGAATTATAATCCAAAGGGGACTGCAACTGATAGAAAAGCTTATTTCTTATTATTAAAAGCATTTATTGGAACTGGGGTCCTTTTCCTTCCTAAAGCATTTGCAAATGGTGGATTGGTATTCTCGATAATCACCTTATTGTTTTTTGCTTTACTTTCATATTGGTGCTATTTACTTTTAGTTTATGCTAAAATGTCAGTGAACGTATCCAGTTTTGCTGAGCTTGGTTTAAAATTGTACGGAAATTGGTTGCAACGATTAATTCTTTCTTCAATTGTCATATCGCAAATGGGGTTTGTGGCTGCATATATTGTCTTCACATCACAGAATTTAAGGGCATTTGCTGTCAGTGTGAGTGGGTATAACCCAGAGGATTTACCTATATTTTGGTTTATAATGGGACAGGTATTAATAGTGACACCATTGTCATTAATTAGAGATATTACTAAATTATCATTACTGGCAGTTTTGGCCAATGTTTTTATCTTGACTGGATTGATGACTGTGCTATATTTCGTCTGCTATGAATGGTTAATCACTAACCATGGACAATTTGGTAATAATGTCGAATATTTCTTTAATGAATCTGAGTTTTCTTTATTTATTGGAGTAGCGATATTTGCATTCGAAGGTATTGGGTTGATTATCCCAATTCAAGAATCAATGATTTATCCAAATAATTTTCCTAAAGTTTTGGGACAAGTTATCTTTACCATTTCAATTGCATTTGTTATTATTGGAAGTTTGGGGTATTTGACATATGGAGATAATATTCAGACTGTTATTTTACTAAACTTACCTCAATCTTCAATATTAGTCATAATGACACAATTATTATATTCATTTGCCATACTATTATCCACCCCATTACAATTATTCCCAGCCATTCGGTTAATTGAATCAAAGCTATTTTTTATGAGTGGGAAACAATCAATCAAAATTAAATGGCTCAAAAATTTCTTTAGAACAGCATTTGTTTTATCAATCGCATATATCGCCCTAATTGGAGGTCGTAATTTAGATAAATTTGTTTCGTTTGTTGGATGTTTTGCATGTATCCCCTTGGTTTATATGTATCCACCAATTTTGCATTTAAAGAGCTGTTGTGATATCCATGAAGGGTTACTGGTACAAGAAAAGAGGTCAAGATATTGGTTGGGTGTTTTAAACTATATCCTTGTATTCATTGGTGGAGTGGCTATGGTTTATACCACTTATCAGATCTTGGCTCTTTAGAATAAAGGGGGTTTAATGCATTTTATTTTTTGATTAATATAGAATAATATTATTAGACAACGCATTTCTCGCGGTATGTTTATTACCTCTAAACTCGTTAACACCTCCACGACTCTATGTTAGCTTCCCTTGTGTGGATACGAGAGGTGATCAGGATACTCACATGAAGAATAAAGCACTCTATATTTATAGGTTGAGATCATCTAATATATAAGATGAACGTTGATATGTATTGGTGAGAACTATGATAAACACATAGGGTGGATTTGCACCAGAAAATTATATAATTACACTATTGAATAGCCACCGCATCAACGTTACTAGTAAGAAGAGTAGAAACATTCTCATATATTAATTTTTCCGCAGTATCTGACAAATGCTTTTTAGGATCTTGCTTTCCAACATATCTTGTTTTCAATTGTTCTTCGGTCAATTCTTTTTCTTCTTGAACTCGTTGATGGTATAACTTAGCAATCTTGACCATTTGTTGGGTGTTTTCTAAATTTTCGCATTCTTTATGATCATAATCAATTAACTTCAATCCTGATTGCCAATTCTTTTTGTGTAAATTTAATAACATGTTTGTTTCATATGACGTCTTATGATAATCAATATTTAAAGAATAATAATGACGATTTAACCCATGAATCAAGGCTTGGATAGAAGGTTTATTCAAATGACCAACATTGGAAGTAGATTGACGTGGTTCTTGTCCCATCATTAATGTGGTGGTATCAATTGTTCTAAAGGCATCAATAACAACTTTACCCTTCACTGATTGGATTGGATCTATAACGACAGCTACAGCACGTTTATTCAATTGTTCAAATGATTGTTGGGTATTAACATCAACTGAAGACAACCAACATCCAAACCCTGGATGGGAATGATACCATCCAACAACCATTTGATCTCTACCTGTTTGTCTAAGCATGTCCATCATTTTTGTTTGGAAAACATCATCAACTGCTTCAACTGAAACTCCAGTTCCTGATTGTGGCATTGCAAATACATCAAATACATGAATTGTAAATTCGTCCACAAACTCTCCCAACATTAACCCCATGACTTCCATAGGAACCCCGGCTCTTCCATGTTTTAACATTTTCAATAATGCTAATGATGATATATAGACTGTTTCGGCATTATCAATTGCTGGTCCATCACTTTGAGGTGGAGCAGCTCCTCCTAATCCTGCACCTGTCCCTAAAAGTCTCTGTAATCTTTCCATAGTTGTGTTTTCGTTTTAATATAGATATATATGGTGTGTTGTTAATATGTTATCCTTACAATTGGGTTAATTATATTCCTTGTTACGTTGGTGGCAACTTTCTTTTCTCTGTCAAAAAAATCTTTGAAAAAAAATTCTATTCACATTGGTTTATATGCAGGTTGCTGTCATGTGACTAACGTATACAGACCCCAATCAACCACCACCAATTGTAATCCATTCCGGGGAACATCCAATGAAGAAAAGAAACAACTCGTTCTAGTTGAACAACTTTTAATGCATACTACTGATCAGGAATTTTCATCAACATCACGCAATAAAAGAGATCAAGAGATTGACTAGGTGCTTTAAGGTTATTATATCTTTGCCCTCATTGGAGGAGTGGCTATGGCTATGGTTATCATTTGCATATTAGAACAAGGGGGCGCGGGTAATAAAAACTGCATTATATTCTTTTTCAATTCATATACAATTATTATCTAATACAAAAATATCTCAAGGTAATAAATCGTTTATGGCATCTCTAAGCTGGTGAACACCATCCTCAAGTGACTTGTTGGCTTGTATTAATCCAGCATCAAAATCTTTCATCAAGTTTTCAAAATTATCAAGTAATAAGCTTTTTTGATTGTGAAATGCGGGCAAATTATCTCTTTCAAGGTCGTTATATCTTTTGACGACATTAGCAAAAGTATTTGGCATATAATAATTAAAAGCACCAATACCAAGAACGGTAGGTGTAGCGAATCTCAATGCCAAACCTCTGTTTCTTGCCCAAATACTTCCTGTTAAAGCAATTGTTAAAATATAAACCAAACCAGGTAAAACTGGATCTTGAGCAATTGAATGATATTCCAGTTTTATGGTATTCAATTCATTGCTTAATGCAGACTTTTGAGTCTCGAGTTCTGCACCAGCTAAAGTAAGTTTATCATGTAAATAATATCTTATTGAATTGGTGTATTTCTCCAAAAATGGGGTGGTACGAATTACCATACCCTCAACAAAAGAGGCATTATGAGTAGATTCTCTTTCTTTTAACTCAGAGGTGATAGGTTGGGTAGTGCCTGGTTTAGCTATTATCGAATCATCATCTTGGTAGAATGCCCTCTTTCCCATATTGTATGTGTGTATGTATATGCCCTCTACTCTTTGAATCGGTATCTTTTTTCAACCAATAAAATACACAGAGATCTTGGTTTCAAAAAAGTGAACCGGAAAAAAATGAATTAAAAAAACGCGCCGCATGTTTCCTAATCAGGACATTGTACTTCAAAGATAAAAACTAAAGTGCATTAAACTATCTATGCAAAAGAATAACGTTATAAAGTACAAGATGAACAAAAAACCTATTCAAAAAAAGAACAAAGAACCGATCAAATGAACAACTCAGAATTATCATCCCTCCTTCTATCTTGCAAAAATTCCCTTCTTTTTCTTCTTACACGATCCACCCAATTGACTAGATTGTGAAATACCACCTAATGGCTTGGCATCGCTACTGCCAAAAGTAGGAACTTCCATCACTTCTGATACTGATTTCCTACTTTCTTCACTTGATCCGGAAGAATTTCTAGACGCCCCATTCATTTGGCGCCCATTCATGGCTCCAATCGAACCCATTGTTGATAAATTGGGTGCGGATTTGCGACCAGAATATCCAGGAGCTCCTCCCTGTGGAGATGCTAAAGTATTTATAACACTAATGGATTTTCTACTACTTGGCATACCACCTCTAGCTCCCATATCGACGCCATCAAATCCAGAATCAAGTGGACCCATTGCTGATCTTCGTACTGGTTTCTTATTTGGCATTGGTTTAAACCTCTGGTCATGATTTCCATATAGGTCCATAGGCGATGTAACACTAGTGGCATCATATGCTGAATGGGAACCATGGTATGGTTGTTGATATGGTTGTGATGTTGGAGCTCCTCCAACGGGCATGGATCCGACTCGTCTTGGTTGTGGTGGGATTTGAGCTGGATGGCCTCCTCCATTTGGATATGATTGGTTGAGAGCGAGCGCTGATGCGCTGGTTCTGATCGGATAAGGATCAGGATATCCATATGGGGCATAACTACCATGAGGAGAGTGGCCTGGCCTTGGCTGAGAATGACCGTGAGCATATCCATTTGGTGGGACTTGGAATGGCTGCGATTGGTCAAAGTATGATTGTGGTGGTGGGGGTGGTTGTTGTTGATGTTGGTATTGTGGTCTATAATGTGGGTATTGCTGTTGTTGTTGTTGTTGTTCCCTCATAAGCAATGCTTGTTCTCTCTTTTGTAATTCCATTGCCTTTTGAAGTAAATGACGAGGTAATTCTTCAGAAAGTGCATTGCTATTTTCGTCATTTGCAACATCATTAGTATTGGTGTTTGTTATTTCAGGTTCATAGTGAACATTAGCTGCCAATTCTGCCAAATCGGCCAATGCATCTGGCTGAATACCGGAATCTTCTGATGCGGGAGTAGGTTGCTGAGCTGGGATTGATACTGATGATGAATCAGAAGAAGATGTAGCATGTCTATGTTGATGTCTGTTTTGGTTCTTGCTGTATTGGACTTCCAAATGTCTCATTCTATCCTCAAGTTGAGATTGTAATGTTCTTGATTTGGTATCGTAATCATGATGCAAAGTTGATAATTTTGATTCTGCTTCAATAATCTTTTGTTCAATATTTTTCAAGGCTTGTTCTCTATCTAAAATGTCGCTATCTAATTTAGACTTTATTTCCTCTAATTTCTTTATACTGGATTCTAATTGGAGTGAAGTATTATTGTTTGATTTACTACCATTCAATTCATCTCCGATTTTTCTAGTCATCAAAATTGAAGATCCTGAATTTATCTTATTATACTGACATAGAGTAGAATACAAATTTTCCAAATATGGAGTCCTTACACCATTGTCATCTGCTAATAAAATTGGTTGTAATAATAATAAATCAATTTCCACTTCATAATTGTGATAATAATTATAAATCAAATGAGGTGAATTAATAAAATTGGTATTATCGTCAATCTTTGGATAGTATTTAGACCAAGTTTTTAACAAGTTGGCTTCATTTTCAAACCCTTTAACCAATTTACATTCCATCAGTTTTATAAGCTTCAATAATTCATTGATTAACCCAGTAATTAAAGGTTTACATAAAATTTGATTTGATAAATCTTCTGGGAATGGTGCTTCAAAAGTAATCATCAATGGGTTAAAAATGATACGAGGCAAAGCCAACTTCCATTGATAAGTCATAAATTCAGTTGGACTCGAGGACTTCAACAACGAAATAGTCTTGTTAGAGTCTTCTTGAATATCTTGTAATAATTTATAAACACGTTTATAATTATTATTTGAAGTTATTGATTTAGAACCAGAACAAGAACCAAAATATATTCTCGAATCGGTACTTCTGATAATATGAGTGTATTTATTGGTTGATAATAATCTGACATCACTTTCATTCATCAACGACATAACGGTAGTTTTAGGCAAAGACATTTGTACAAATGGTTCAAGATTCACATAACCAGTCAGTTCAATCAATATTATGGTGTCTTTATCAATTATGGAACTTATATTTTGAGCGGTTTTTTCGAAATCTTGCAATGTATGACAATTTAAGATAATTATATCAAAAGTCTTGTTCTTTGGTATTTCTTCAATGGAATAATACATGTGACTAGGAGTATAATGGGACGATCCAAGACTTTTGGATACCCACGATATTGGTCGTGCTCTTATAATATCATGGTTAACGATGCTTACTTCAACCGATTTTGTTTGATAAAATCTCCAAGCATAAAATGCCACATTAGGATTAGTTCCAACTAATAGAAAGTTAGTATCACCAATGAAATAAAGCTCAACAAAAGGTTGCTAGGAGGTTTTCAATGAGAATAGAGTTTTTAATTTTTTTTTTTCAAACATTTGAATTCGTGTCTTTTAGTCTCCTCCTTCCTCCCTACTCTCTTCGATTAATCTCACATTGTAAAAATAAAATACATACTTGCTAATAGCTGAACTGTTGACATTCTATGTGATGAGCTTCAAATAGGATAATGAAAAAGGATGTTAGCGAATGAATATAAGGGATGTCTCCTATAATAAATAAAGAGAGAAGGAGAGAAAAAAAAGAAGTGTATAAATCTAAATATAATTTTTTTTTTTAAGCTGGGAACGATAATCGATTAATGTGTGTGAGAAAGAAAAAAAAAAAATTTAATCCCAAAAAAAAAAAAAAAAAAAAAACAGAAAACCTTTTTCAGAAGTTTAGGTGCAATCTTTATGTAAAATAAAAATAATAATTTTTATATCATGAAATATCTCTATCACATATCTTTTGCTTCTTTCTAACTTTTCTTGTTGGGGGAAGGGGGTGTCACCAGGTCAATAGTAGCGTTGTTCTAAACTATTCTGATGATATGAGAACAACTTTAAGAGGAGCATCGTTCGGTTGTACTGGAGAGATGAATATTTTTTTATACTTTTTTAAATATTAATATTTTTTTTTTCATTTCAAAAAAAAAAAACAATAAGAAAAAATAAAATAAATTTAAATTTTTTTTTTTTCATTGTTGTTGAATAAGGTTAAAAAAGTCTCTGGGTAATAATACACAGAGCAAAAATATCTAGGGGGTGAGAGGTGGGGGGTGTGTTAGAGGCGGAGGGTCCGGGAATTGTTACAGATAAGAGAGTATTGATATATAGAGATTCATGTTAATCACCATGAAATCTGAATAACTTTCTAAAATCAAATTTGCATCGCGTCAATGTCCCATGTGTATTGGTGGTTACCTCGTTACACATTAAAATTTTTTAGCCACGCAAGTTGAAGGAAGAAACAAAAAAGAAAGAACGAAAATGAAGAAAGTAAAATGAATTATTGTTTACTATTTTTTTTAAAAAAAAAATACCTTGATATTAAAGATTCACTTGTGACACTTTAATCAAACATAAAGAAAGAAAAATAGTGGTAGGGAGTGAGGATACTATAATTTCATGCATTATCATCGTGCTCTTGTACATTACTTCTTAAAACCAGTCCGGGAGGGGAGGAGGTTGGTGGAGAGCGAATCCTGTTCCACCTTAGGTGGGCTTATCCTATACGAAAAAATGAAACACTATTCAAAAAAAGAAAAAAAAAGCATACACATTTATAATTCATTGATACTCGGTCTCTTGTAAAAGCTATTGAGGGTTCCATACCAACATGTTTATGAATGGAGATGATCGAAATCAAACAAAAAAAATCGCATTAAAATTTATATTGGATCTGAAATAATGACAAATGTTGATAGGTGGCGCTGCCTGTTCTTACTCCAGAGTACATGTCATTAGTTACTCGAAAAGGAGATAATTATTCCTAATTGGTAACGTCCAGCCTTAAATTAATTAGCTTGTTCCTGCTAAAAAATAAATTTTAAAAATTTTCCACGCGTAGGCTTTAATTATTTTTTTTTCAAGACGTGTATTGTCATTTTCATATGTTATTGCGTTTGTGTGCGAGAGAATGAAGTGCCGATATTTTTCACGGAATTAAGTTAAACGACACTTACAAAGGTTGCCTCTGGTATGTGGGAAAAAGAGTAGCTAGGGATAAATAATAACCGCAAAAAAGAAAACTGATATTAGGAAACACGCAACTCCCCCATTGGAAGACATATTCTTAGTCCAATGAATAAGTGATTAGCATATTTAGCCGTTTTTTTTTCAATACAATCTGAAATATTTAGTTCAAATAGATGCTGACATATAGAGATAAATATACACCTATATAGTTGAGGAAAATTTAAAAAACCTCATGAAAGTTATTGTAACTATTGCAAGAGTAGGGGAAAAAATGGACATCACTTTCATATAAAGTTTTTATACACAGCCCCCCCATCCCCATTGGTTAACCATCGCCTCTTTTTATATTTTGACAGCTGCTGTGTGTGAAAATGTGACAAAAATGATCTAACCCCAACAAGGCACAATTAGTGTTTATTTTTTTTTTACATCTACGTATAAAAATAGTTCAACGCACAACATGCATGAAAGCAAAAAAATAAATTACATTTTCTTGAAAAATCTAGAGAAATCTAGCAACCTTATCTCCCCACGCCACTTACACAATGCGTAGCAGTTCAAACCTAAATACATGGGTATAATAATACTCATTCAAATTTCAATAATTTACTGCTACCTTTTTATGGGCCAATTTGCAGGCACATTCGGCGAGAGCCTAAATTGTCCAGTTAACCAAATGAGGCATCATAAAATGATGCAAATATCGTCATGATGAGCTGGAGTATCGACTCATTAACTTAAATCTGTGCTCGTATTTTTTGGTCAAAATTGTTTCCATTTTTCTATCTGTCGATGTCAGCAACAGAAATAATAGAGGTGTTAGTACATTGATATTTGATCATGTGACACGATTTTTTTTTCCCCTAAAAAAATTAAGTTGTTTTTTTTTAGTTTGCTGGTCTCTTTCTGTTTCTTATTCTTCCTTTTCAAGAGCAACAGAGTATTATCACACATGAGCTATTCATAAAAGGATGTTTAAATAAATAGGAGAAGTCTAAGTATGTCGATCCCTTCATCGCATATTGTTCGGCTAAAACAACCCATTCTCAATCAACTACAATCCCAACTTCAATTACATTCAATCGATCTGATCATTCGAGAGTTGCTTCAAAATAGTTTAGATGCTGGTGCAGATGAAATAATATTAAAGATTGATTTGGAATCACTTAGTGTATATATCAGAGATAATGGGATTGGAATTTCTCCTGATGAATTAGAATTTGTGTGCCTTAAGAATTATACTTCAAAACTTACAAAGTTACGAGACTTGAAGTCAATCAAAACATTCGGATTTAAAGGAGAAGCATTGCATTCTCTTAATTCCATCTCCAACCTAACCATAGTTTCCAAAACCAGGGGATATAATGGAGCATTTAGACTACAAGTTACCGGAGACAAAAGAGTGGTACAATTGTATGATATAAATCAATTGAAACTTGGTAACCACCCAAGCTATTTTGAAATTGGTGATCTTGGAGTTTCTGGAACTGTAATAACTGCAACTAATATTTTTTCAAATATCCCCATTAGAAAAGAACAAATCCACAACATGTCAAGTTATAGGATTATTGATGCAATCAAGGTGATTATTTTGCAATCATTGGTTCAAAATCCAAAAATTAAATTATCGTTATTTTCGGTAAATCATGCCAAATTACAACTAGACCAAGTTTTGAAGTTTGATAACAGGAATTCAACTAAAGATACTGTTTATTCTGGTTTGTTTCAATATCTTTTTGGCATTAGAATGAACTTCGAAACAGTAAGTGCAAGATTTAAAAATATTGAAGTATCAGGAATAATTGCTACTAGAGCAATAAATACCAAATCTCATCAATATTTATTTCTTAATAATAGGCCATTTATTCCCCCAAAGGATGATGTGAAGTTTTTCAATTCAATATTTTATAATGCTGGATTTACTGAAGAAACAGAAGAACCTTTGAATAGTCCAACAAAAATAAAAGGGAAAGCGTTTCATAAGTTTCCCCTTTTTTTAATTAAAATAGAATGCTTAGTAAAATCGGATATATTATTCCAAGATCCATCTAAATTTTTGTATAGTACTAACAATTGGAAAACAATCAAAAAGATTTTGGAAAAGGCTTTTGTTCGATTCTTAGTTTCACAAGGTTATGTTCTCTCGGATGACTTTGGAAAACGCCCGAAGATAAACTCCCCATCACCCTTGGGAAGTCCAACTAAGAAGAAACGGGCAGTATCTGAGTTTATTCTCAATACTAATGCAAAATTTGGTAATATAAGAGATAAAGAGATTGGCGGGCTAACAAGACCTCAGACATATAATCAAACTGTCAACTTTCAACCTATTAATAAGCGGTTTCCAATTAATCGGGCCGTCCCAGTGGTCTCCCTTGCTCATGACTGTGCTAAACTTGACATATCTGCGTTTAGTCAATCTATTACATTTAACAAGGATCATTTAACCAAAGGCAATTATAGAATAATTAAGCAAATCGATAATAAATTCATCCTTATGACTTTGAAGAAATGTCATGAATCTGTTTCATTGGTGGTCCTAGACCAGCATGCTTGTGATGAAAGAATCAAAGTGGAACAAATATTTCAAGAATTTGTTGAGCTTCTTAAGAAGAACCCGGCTTTGCGGCTACAATCGCCTCATATATTAAAATTATCAACTCAAGAGATTGACTTGTTTATCGCATACAAAGATAATTTTAAATTATTTGGAATTGGTTATGAAATTGTTGATTGTCATGTCCGAATTTCGCACCTTCCATTTCTTCTCTTAAACAAAGTCACAAATGATTTGGATTTCCTTAAAAATTCTTTATTACAACACTGTTATGACTTGAAGAATCATGTCAAGAATTCAGAGCTAAATCTTGACGATTGGTTTGATGTGGTTCATCATATACCTCGAGTTTTGATTGAGATTATGAATTCTAAGGCGTGTAGATCGGCAATTATGTTTGGTGATCCTTTAAATCATAAAGACATGGAGTCCCTTGTTAAAAACTTGGGCAATTGTAAGTTACCATTTCAATGTGCTCATGGTAGACCGTCCATAGTTCCGTTATCTACTATTGAGTAGAAATATATTTTTTCAAATACAATCTGTATATTTAGTTCATCTACATTATAACATACAGAAGTAAATACATAGCTATATAGGTTAGAAGATAAACAAAGGTAAGGATATTTAATGGATGTAGGTTAATTTGAATGTATAACGGAGATTACACGATACCCCATTTTTAATATAAATAGGAGAAGCAGAGACCCATTCTCCCCAATAGGATGGTGATCTCACAAATTTATATGTCAAAATAAGGCTTCGGTTTAAATCATACATTTGGCGATAAGATAAGGCTTTGCAAATAATAAACAATTTGAGTCGGCCTTCTAAATGAGTGGTATGAATGCATAATATTGGTGACATGACATGTCGAGTAGAGATGATGAAAAGAATAAACTCCTACAATATCTTTACCACACATGCATCGCTTGTCAAAATGATGAATTCCATGGCCCAAGTTAATTCTATGTAATGTGTGTATGAGTTCGGAATATTTCCGTTTAGCTGTATAAAGTTGTTTGATCCATTTCCGATTGACCCATTCAAGAGTGTGAAAATTCGACTATCCATTGGGGATGATTTTCTCGAATGAGATATTTTTGTATTTTAATGCTCATGGTACACCATCCATAGTTCTATTAACTAGTGTTGCATAGCAATGCTTTCATTGTTCAATTGTCTTAGTCCTGTCCGTTGTAAAATTCTCCTCTCAATAAACCTAAATATAAAAAAAATGATGCAAATTTAGGCTGCAAACATTTTGTTCGCAAATTTCTACCAATTTCTACCACAATTTTCCACCTCGAATTTTAAAAGAAACCGAGCATGTATAAGGATGAAAAGAAGACAAGTCTACACATCAGTGTCAGAACAGTTAAAAAGGCTATCTTCCGTATTTGCAAGAAAGTTTGCAAAATTTGCAAACAAAGAAAAAACAATTCCGGTTTTCAACTATTTATTGTATTAGGCGATTTTAGCATACGTTCGAGCCATTATTATGATTCCAACTATAAACCAATAAACAAATATACCAGTAAAATTTAGCTAGCTTTTCAAAAATCCCAAAACACCATTCGCAATCTCATAAAATCAAAAAAATGTGGACGAGTCCGGAGTCGAACCGGAGACCTTTCGCATGCTAAGCGAACGCGCTACCAACTACGCCACACGCCC
>JAKTZT010000235.1:0-14030 GCA_030578955.1 Hemisphaericaspora insectamans | reverse complement strand
ACATAACAGAGGACGAACTAGATAATAGCAACAACAATAATGCTGTTGAATTTGACTTTGCATTGCCTTTGAATCGATTAGTCCAAGATTTAGGCAAACGACATGAACATTTAGCAGAGCTACTTGACATACCTACCGAGGATGACGAGCTTCAGTTTATATTCAATACAGTAGTATCACTTTGTGATCCTTTTACTCAACCACAAGAGACGACAGAGACTATACTAAGTGTCGATTCTCTCTCGGATTTATTGATTGCTATAGTATATGGTCATTATCAAGAGGAAAACCGCGAATTAATCAAAGTGCAAGATCTTGAATTAGAATCAATTAAGTTTGATATTTCAACTCAGTTTTTTGCCCTCCTAAGATACATACATTCACTCCTAAACGCGGAAGATGAGTTAGACTTACGCTATACCGAGAATGATGAAGAACATTATGAAGAAAATATTAAGTTTTGGACACCCGAGCAAATACTATGCAGCGATGAATTAAACCTAAAATTAATATATTCAAGTGCATCTATACTATTATTGGCGATATACAAATTATTCAAACCAAAATCAGGGGAATACAATCTAACCATGAATCCATACCTACAATATTTTCTCAAACTATGGAAATGTCACACCAATATAATCTTGCTAGGACTTGAAATTGATCGTAGAATTGAATTTCAAAACCACGAAAATGGAACCGACAATGAAACTCCCGAGGTCATAAGACAAACATTGAAAGGATCCAGCTCCGTCAGATACGTCCTAGCTTGGATACTTAACCAAAATCCATCTCTGAATATCGATGAAGAAGGAAATGATCTTTCCCCGCAAGACGACGTCGACTTGAAGAATGAGTCGATTATCAATTTTATCCAACCATTAGCTAGAAAGAAAGTTAACGGAGGTGCAATCCTGATCGACATGAGACTTGTTGTCATTGCGCTATTAATAATTTATTCTGGTACAACATTCACAGCTGGTCCATTTCAGTTATCTGATAAACCTTCAAGAAATGAAAATGAGGCTAGTAGAAGGTTGAACCAATCTAAACGAATTGCAGAATTAGGGGATATATTAATTGATTTGGAGTATGCCGATCGATTCGATGAAGATATTAAATATATTTTTGAATGTGAATACGATGATTCGGAAGTTGACTGGCTGGATGCAGAAGAAGCAGAATTAAGTGAAGACAATAAACGTTTTCCAGACAATAAGTCTATAACTAGCAAAGACAATGAATCCGACAAGGCAAGTTCCAAGGAAGAAAATGCCATTGAATTTGACGAGTTTGGTAGAGATTGGAGAGACATACCTCGAGGAGAGAATGCAAATCTAAAGCAAGACTTCTTAAAACTATTTGAAGATTTTGATAAAATGGAAGATAAAACTAAATCAGACGATCTTTTTACCAAATGGGGAGAATTACATGGATGCTTGTTGTTTGTAACGATGAATTGTATAGAGTGCCACCTGGAAGTCGAACAAAGGGTGGGGCAGGTTGTTCTTAATACAATTTCGAAAGCAATCAGGGATCAAGAAAGTAAGGTTGAAGGAAGTCCAATTTCACCTCAAGCAGTGTATCAATTTTTGTCATCACTGGCTACGGAAGAAGAAATTAGAATAACACAAGAAAATAATAAATTGATCGTACCTATTCTTAACATTACCAGATTTGAATTATTCCTTCATAATAATTCCAAGTTAGCGAGATGTGTAATGGATGAATTGTTAATGTGCCCAGGTCATAGAAGGATCTTAATATGGTTTATGACCCATCATTTGAACTTATCTAACCTTTTAGTTGACTATGTTTATCAATTAGTAGCCGGGCTCAGAGGGAATCCTAAAACCCAACATCCATATGTATTCACTCGAGAAGGAAATAAACTTGTTCTAAGTGAGGTCGAACAACTGATGTTACTACATGAATTCTTAACGAACTGTAACGTTTACTTGTCAGCCACAGATGGAATAGAAATCGAAGATGGATATAAAGTAGTCTTGGCTGAATCTATTGCCAAAAAACACGTTCTGATTCTTTGTTTAATGATCAACCAATTGTTAAAGATTGGAATTATCAATCTAAACAGGAATAGTACTACTGAAGAAGAAAATGATGATATACATGATTATAAGAACGAGCTTCAGGTGTTGTTAATTAACTGGATCGGAAAAGTTCCAGAAGCAAGGCAGTTGTTTTTCAAAATAAAAAATGCAAATTATGAGGACACTCTAACAGATGACCGAATCGATCCCGAGGTTGAAATAAACACAGGAGAGGAAAAGGAACTATTTATTAAATATACTAGTATGTCAGCTTCCGAGATCATGGAGGACATGGAGAAAAGTAAAAGAAGTCTTCAAATAGTCGAGGGATTCACCAAGCGCATAGCAACAGCTTTGAAGGCGGTGTTAACTCCAATTAACAAGAACATCAACGTTGATGCACCTCATATATATGACGATTTGCGATTCTTTCTAGAGCATTTTAACACGCTTTGCAAAATAGAGTATGTCGCAGAAGTTCTATTTGACGAATTTGAACCGGTAATTACCACAGGGGTGGTAGCTAACATAGGCACTAGCACTTTGGAGAGTAAATCTGGTGAATATTTCGAGGCCGAATTCAATACAGAATTCTTGAATGGGGAAGGAAAATTTAAGCCGAAGAACAGCAATGATGAACCTTCACCAAAGAAAAAGGGGAAAAAGAAGAAAAAGGGAAAGAAGAAGTAAACATGTAAGTAGCAATTGTATTATTATAGAGTTAATGATTAATGACGCAATATATTGCCGAGAGATCTGTTGTAAGGCTTTCAGATACCAGAGTCAAAAACTGCAAGATCGAAAAATCCCCACTTTTTTTGACACCATGTTTTTTCGAACCTTGGGTTAAAAATGAGCGTAAAGTCGAGAACAATTTCAATTAATCCACACTCTACTCTTCAGAATGTTGCCCAAGCAATTGCATTCTAACTCGTTCAGATCCTTAATCATGTCCGCTAAAAGAGCCAACTCTACCATTACTCCAGTATGTCATAGGGTAATTCGCTTAGTGAATCAAACGCGTACTAACTCGGATTTCATAGGTCAGAACTTCCCAAGCACCACCACCAGCTGCTTCTTACTCCCAAGCTATCAAAGTTAACGGTATGTATACGAACCATTATTTCTAATGACATTTCAAATGATCAATTTACTAACAAGCAAATAAGGATTCGTTTACGTTTCTGGGCAAATCCCATATACTTCTGAAAACAAACCGTTACCAGAAGGCTCTACTCTTGCCGAACAGGCTGAGCAGGTTATTCAAAATGTTGCCAACATTCTCGAAGCTTCTAATTCCTCCTTGAACCATATAGTCAAGGCCAATATCTTTTTAACTGATATGCAAGCTCAATTTGGTGAATTCAACAAGGTTTATGCTAAATATTTCCGTGAACACAAGCCAGCTAGATCCTGTGTTGCCGTTAAGGAATTGCCATTAGGTGTTGCATTAGAAATGGAAGTTGTCGCCGTTGAAAGAGATGACACTAAGTTATAGTTCTATTAAATATTAAGTTATATATACGATCTAACCGATACCACAGTTACAATGTATTTCCACGATGTTCATCCCAAACTTTCCTGTACATTAATACACATTAGGGTTAAACCCTAATTATCTTCTCAAGGCACGTGACATAGATAATTTTTCTTTGATGAACTACATGCATGCAAAAATGTTTTGTGTTTAGCACTACCTTGGCTTTGCGCGCACTAATCTCTTCTGGCTCTCACTAACTTCAGAAAAATTTTGGGTAGGTGAGGGTTAGCTGAAAAAATTACAGTATTATTAAAATTTTAGACAAAGTCCTTCTTTTGAAGCTCTTGATACAGCATATAGATTATCTTTAAAAAATGGCTCAACGTGTTACCTACAGAAGAAGAAATCCATGTATGTTTACACCGGAATGACTACCGCATAATGTTATACATCGAATTATTGAACTGGAAGTTTCTAATGAGGAATCGTTAAAAGCATTCCCAACGAGAGGCATGAACATGATGTAAGAAAGCTCCACAAAAGAGACAAGGAAGTGAACTTTCCTATTTTAATAATGTTTTTATCTGTCATACAAACTACTACCAGCTTATTCTTCATCCATATGCCTGCCTATTTCGTCCTGCTTCATGGAAGAAAGGAATTCAGTTTCATAAGCGAAGAGCAAGACATATATTGGAGGCAAGTAAACGAATTGAAAGGTTCCCCTAATGTATATACAATGAAGAATATAGTAACAAATGATTACTTCAACGAGAATTCAATAATTTGACGTATGAATAAGAGTCATCTTAAGAACATCAATACTAACATTTATTTTAGACAACACCAAATCTAACAAGATTAAGGTCGTTAAGACCCCAGGTGGTAAATTAGTTGCCCAACATGTCAAGAAGATTGCTTCCAGAGTTAAGTGTGGTGACTGTGGTTCCGCTTTAGCTGGTATCTCCACCTTAAGACCAAGACAATACGCCCAAGTTTCTAAGACCCACAAGACCGTCCAAAGAGCTTACGGTGGTTCCAGATGTGCCAACTGTGTTAAAGAAAGAATTGTCAGAGCTTTCTTAATTGAAGAACAA
Source organism: Hemisphaericaspora insectamans (assembly GCA_030578955.1). Taxonomy (NCBI): domain Eukaryota; kingdom Fungi; phylum Ascomycota; class Pichiomycetes; order Serinales; family Debaryomycetaceae; genus Hemisphaericaspora; species Hemisphaericaspora insectamans. The sequence goes on along the minus strand of JAKTZT010000235.1, from coordinate 9,402 downwards.
AAGATCGTTAAGAGAGTCTTAAAGGAACAAGAAGAAAAGGCTAAGAAGACTGCTAAGAAATAAATTATTTAAATGAGGATTTAAATGTATAGTATATTTTAATCTTTTGGTTTTATGGTAACTCTTTTTCACTTTTAATACATGTAAAAACATTAATGGAAATGAAAATGCTACCAAATGATGTAGAAAATTTTATTTAACCTGAGTTTTAGTTGAAGTTGGTTGCAAAAAGCATATCCACCAATAATTGACGAAAAGTAATCAATCATATATAATGCAACAACTCGTATCGAACTTCGAATCCCTCTTAAAGAACTTCATAAGTATGTAGTTTAAACTTTTTTTTGCCTTCACTTCAAGCCATTCTAACAATTATTCAAGAAACTTCAAATGAGATTTATGATCTTATCTCTAAGGAATCGCCAACTTTAGGGGAAACCCAAGCACTTCAAACTCAATCGAAACTTGATATCGTAATGCCATTAGCAGAATCAATGTTAAGAAATATAGAGCACAGTTCTGAGAAGGTCCAATTACCCTCTGATTTACAAGAATTACTAGAAACTTCGGCTTCCCAGATTTGGAATATAAGTAATTCACTTTCAGTGTCATCAAACTCCAAGAAATTTTTAGAAGTCATTTACAACACCAAACTATTTTCCCTTATTCTCTTAATCATATATGAAGTATTAAATCCAGATGTGGGTAGATCACTTATGAATTCATCCTGCCTTGTTAGTCTCTTCACACTTGCAATGGCTCATGATATCAAGGCTGTTGCTAATAAATGTCAGTCATATGGAGAAACTTTATTGATGAAGCTCGTTTCATTAGATAAGGATACAAATCTAGATTCGTCTAAAAAGAAAACTTTACTGGAGAATTATCTGAAGTTGATTATGTTGAGTTTGAACCTTTCTGTTTCTAATAGCGATTTTGAAGCTGCTAAAGCTTTGGAGGTCAAACTTGGGAGTCTAGATTTTCAAGCATCAGTGAAACCAGAGTTTATTTTTGAGTGCAGTAGGGTCTTATATAATGAAAGCTTGACCCTCTTACAAGCTAATCAGTATGAAGTTGCTTTATTTTTAATACTAATCTGCATCAAATATTTGGAATGTGATGGCATTCGATTCAAGAACTCACATGCATTTAAAGAAAGATACTTCCATTCTTATATCCTTCTAGGTAAGTTTTGATCATCAATACAGTTCAAAGATCGAAATACTAACTTTATTCAGTAAAATGCTACAAAGGATTAGGAAAACCACAGTTTATAGAAAGAGCAAAGACAACCTTAAAATTCATGCAAAATCAATTTGAAGACTCTTTCGAAGTTTACTATCTTATATTCGAAGTCAATAGTTCCCTTAATGAAGAAGAAATTGACAGTTCATTTATGCGGATGGTGATGTCTGTTGACTTGGAGGCAAATTTTGACAGAATAATCTCTTTGCTAAAAGGATATTCTAATAGATCTTTTCATGGAGTAAACAAATGTTTGGATTACATGTTTACCAAATTCGGCTCTTCAGACAAAGAGGAGCTTATAGACTCCATTTTCATGACAAAATTAATTTTCAACACTGTCCTAGATACAAACGAAGATGATTCGAACAAGATTCGGGAATTAAACTGTTTTTTTCAACTCGCTGAAAGAACTCTTGTTAAGCAACCTTCTTTGAAACTTAAAACAAGCGGGGTTGCTTTATTGTGGAACCAAGGTATGAAAAGTTACCGGCAAGCTAAGTTCCAGGAAAGTCTCGATTGGTTGCAACTAGCTTTATCCAGATCATTTTTCATAGAATATTCCATAAATCAAGATAGAGGAAAGGTATTAAGAGCAATACAGAATTGTTATATTGCAACCAATAAATATGATGAGGCTATTTCAATCACTACATTAATGGAAGAAGCTGATAAGATGGCTACCTTAACACAGTATAATTTATTCAGGGCATACTTGGGACTCGGCGATGAACAGAATTGTTTAACATGCATTAATAATATTTCCCGTGTTGATGATCCGATATCTATATTGGCCACTTCTGCTTGCATAATTGAAGGCAGAGATAGAATGTCAAACGCTATAACTGTGCGAGCCATGATTAAACTTCTTACATCGATGTTGGAGACTGGTTACAAAACTGAAGTTTTTCTTGAAAGGTTGAAATCACACGAGGTTGTGATTCCGGTCGCACTTAGATGCACTATAATATTACTCTGCACTGAAATAGAGGAACTAACCGATGGTCAGGAGATATTAACCAAACTTTCAATCCTAAAAGACTTGTTGCGAAAAACTTGCGAGGTTGCGAAAAACGCCAGCGTAAAGGTGGAAATTAATAAGGTACAACTTCTTACAATAGATGATTTGGAATGGTTTGCTAGCAAAGCTTATAACACGGCAAGTATATGTATTAGACAGAAGCTTTATTCAATTGGATCTGAATTATGCCAATTTTCCATCGAGTTTATCTGCTTAATTTCACCACAAATTGATTCAACAAGATACAAGCAACTTTTGCTATGGAAAACTAGGGCGAATATCATGAATATACTTTTCTCGTGTTTGTCAAAAGAATTAAGAACCGTTGAATGGAATCAGATTAGGAGCAAATGCCTTGAGGTAAAGGAGGAAATAAAGAACGAGTATTCAACAAATGACCAAGGCGATTGGGTAGAGTGTCATAGGCATCTATTAATGTTTCAATTTCAAGCAGAACTCACACTGGGATCAATTCAGGCACTCATGGGAATTATTGATGAATGTAAATGGTTCAAGTCAAAGATAATGATTCAAATGTTTGAGGTATTTGTTAATCTCATTGTTGAGGCTACAAGGCTTGCAAATTCGCAAAAAAAGAAGCAACTTCTTAGAACTATAATCGAGCAAACCCTAGAAGCAGCTCAACCGCAACAACTTAAGTTAATAATCAGTTGGATGAGGTTGTTTCTAAATTCAAACGAGGCAAGTTATGGGAAAATAGAAGAAGGTTTAATAATGCAACTTTACCGGCATATTAAGTTAAATATAGGACAAGTAACAATTCCCACATTTGAAATTGAATGGCTCTCCACAGCAACATGGAATCACGGAGTCGTATTAATAGTGTATGTGTTTCAAATGTCTCAGTTGGGAATTTATTATAAGTAAAAATATACTAACTCATTATAGCGATGAGAACAATGTCGAGGAAGGGATAAAATGGTGCTCCCTAGGTATAATGTTCTCAAAGTTTGTTCACGAAAGGCTTAGACAACAAGTACGTATACAAGGATCTGTTTTGATATAGCCACTTTACTAATTCACTTCTAGTTCGTACAAGTATGGAACCAATTATCGCTAGATCAATCTTTATCTCCTGGATTATTGGAATCTGAAACAAGTAAAAAGGAGTAATATTATTAATTTCTATTTCATACTCTGTGCAACCTGAGAAAAATCAATAACCATATTGGAGATTTGAAACGAAGTGTCCGCTTCCTTATCGTCATAGATTTATCTTATTTATTTGGGCGGGACTCATTTCCCGATTGCGAACAAAAAAAAAATTCCTTATCTGTATTCTGCTAAAAATCAACACACTCGAATTGCAAAATTTCATCATGATTAGTCATTATATAAATATCTTATAATCTAACTACTCTTAAACATCTAAAGTTATATATGAAAATATTATATCGCGGATACTTGAATAAAAAACATCCCCTCTAGATTCGTGCCTCAAGTCATGGAAAGTTCACGTTTAGCTCATTTACTAAGCAACACCTATATCCCACCTCCAAAGCTTCATTTAATTGCCGTTATTCCCGATTATCATCCGTGTCTAATACTTCAAGACAAACAAACGGATAGGTCCGAGATGAGATCATGTGGATGTGTCAATGATCATTGCGTCAAGAACGCAAAAGATTGGATACCTCGTCCAAGACGATAAGGGTTCATTCATTATTCTATAGATCTTTATATTTGAATGGGATATTTTCAATATAGCTGATATCAAAATTTCAATTTACTTTGGATGTTTGTAGAAACTATCTGAATATGGATTGCCTGTATTGTACCACCTCTGATCCCTCTGTGAAGGTGATCTATCGGTTCTAACTATTGAAACATTCGCAGATCTTTTGATAGTCTGTCTAGTAACAATTTCAAAGACATCCACGCTCGAAATATCGGTAGTAGAACTTCTTTTGTCGTCATGAGTTTCAGACTCTCCAGAGTCTTTGATACTTTCAAACGACAATTGTCTTGTCATATCTTTCCCAAACAATGCCAATGGATGGAAAGGTATATAGATTGCACAAACCAAAAATATTGGTAAAGCATCCAAAGCCATAATATATTCTTCATGAGTTATCAAATACCCTCTCCACCCTTGAGATAATTCTATCACTCTATATACACACCGAACGTAAACCAACAATACAGAAAATAGAATTACAAGCGGCCCATATCTGAAAGGTTTCCTAGCGCGAATATGCTGGAATTCTGGGGTATAATAACGCTCCAAACGATCCTTCAATCTATTTCCTTCGGCTGTGTTGAATAGCAATCGAAATAAAGTTTTGATGCTGAATGTGATTTCTGCATCTGCTTTGAAATATAGTCGGCTGATGAAATTAAATAAAAATCCCAAAAAAATAGTCATTGATACAACTTGAAACGCAACACCCGCCACCATGACATAAGTTCCAGGTTTAGTATCACCAAAGTGCCTTAGTGCAATTGCTGCCGCCGTTCCCCCGCTACCTTGAATTAACAAGCTCACGACATCACAAAATATGAATATATATGAGATCCACAATGGGTGCAATCTTGAAAATCGACGTCCAGTTACAACTATTAGCTGCCCTAACAAATAATAAATTCCTGCCATAATAAAAGTTGGAGCCATTGTTAAACAAATAATTTGACATAGGTATAAATTTGGATCTGACCATGAATAATGGGCTAATGTTCTAGCAAGATACCCTGCCAACTCTAATCCTGTCCCACAGAACATACAAAATCCAAAATATTTCGCTCTTGCTATGCATGACAAGCCAAAATGGAAAAGGAAACAAAGTGCAAATAATCCGGTAAATAATGCATTTGCAACTACTGAAAGATCGATGGCATAAAGATTAGCTTCCCATTCCAATTGTTTTAAGTTTAATGTAGCATTGAACATTTCTTCTGTTATTCGAGGGAATTCCTGGGTTGCAGTTGCGGTGGCCAAATACTCTTGGTTTTGGATTAACGTGTATGAAGCAGCAGCAGCACGCGCTGCTCGAGATATAAAATATAATGACACTGAGTTGGTTTCAGTTTGGATCCGCTTACTGGCTATAAGAAGTGTTGCATACACACCTGGCAAGTTTGTCGGATCAATGGTACTTATAATTGTAGATGTGGGAAGCGTGGAGGGCATCCATGTAGACATGGGAAAATCCATCACATTTGCCATTATCCTAGTTGGGTTGATATTAGAACTCTTGAACAATAATAAGCTTGCGTAAAATAACGTGGAGCAAAAAAAGAAAGAGAACCTAACGAAAATGAACCATTCTTATATACTGGATATATTTTAATGGAACTACAGGGATGATTTATGAATGCTAAAAGATAGAAAATAATGACACCGAGAAACAATGAATCTAACAAAGGCTGACGAGTATGAAGATGGATGCATTTCCTTGCGTAACACTACTTTCAGATAAAAATAAAATGGCGTTGCATTATTTTTTGGGGATAGGGATGACCTAGTTGATGGGAAACCACCCCCTGTTATAGTTGTTGATCGGGTTAAATGGCTTTCAACTCCTTCCTTTATGAATTAAAATTCCCCAAAAGGGCAACTACTAGATCTATTAATCATTTCCTATTTCGGAAGTCAATCGTATAAATATGCAATTGTTAAATTAGATCAGCCGGCTAAAAAATATTTTACATACTACAAAATTTCCATTGTTCTAATTGAATCCCACAGAACAATTAATGGGGCAACTAACATGTATTCAATTTGACATGCATTGACATTTTTGAAGCTGTAACAGAAAGTTCAGAACACAAACAACTTAAAGAGCCTTAAACCAAACCAACGTTATTTTCAGAAATTAGTTCTTATTCAACTTTTTTGTGGCAAAACTGGCTGCAAATGTTTCTCAACTTTATAGTTTTACTCCTCCAGTATTAAGTTACAAATCATTTCTAACAAGAAATGAAGTTGCTCAGTTTTGGGACAACGGCTTAGTTGAATAGATAAATGTTGGTACAAGAGACAAACTAACCGTTTGTCATCGAATGGAAACAAAGTTTGGACACAGGCAACCAACAAAGCAAGAGGTTCATTTTTGCATCTCATTGTACCTTTTTTTTAAAGAGCTCACTAACACCACCAGCAAAAGAGTGGCATCAAATGTTAGGATGAAATCAAATAAATTAAATAAAAGTGATTGCATCAATAGCATATGTATATATATACCTAATTTAGAGAATAAATATAAAAATGCAAGAATAACTCGTACATGAAATATAAAGACCATAAAGAAACTTATACACAACTCTAACAATGTACCTCGAAAGTTATTAAAACTCGGAAAATATGAATCTATTCGATTTCAACTTTTTATTTCTTGTTTAGAGCCATCAGGGTTATTATTTACCAATTCATTGGTGATTTGTTCACGTTTCCAAAATCTTAATAATAAATCCCCATAATTCTGTAAATCTTCAACTGAAATCATTAATTTAAAATCCAACAATAATAAAAATTGCAATTCAAGATAGTTTAATTCTTCCAATGGTAATCCTCCCACTTTCGCATATCTCAAGTTCTTATAAAAGATATCCAGAAAGAATTTCGATGAAACAGTAATTCCACTAATTACCAATCTATGAATATTATAAGAATCCATCACAAATAATTGTTCAGAGTCAGATTGTTCATTTCCATTATTATTGTTATTATGATCCCCATGCTTTTTCTTTTGTTGATTTAAATTATTTGCCTTCTTTGCAATTCTATCAAAGTATACCAACAAAGAAAGAAACACTTCATTTGTAACAGGACAATACTTCAATACACGAGACAAATATGCATGTAATGTAATTCCTGGGACATTTGTTCCATGAAATGCCAACACATTAGCCAAGTATTTGTTCTTAATTTCGTCGTCATCGTCATCTTCATCATCGTCTTCTTCAGAATCATAATCCATATCTTTATCGCCATCATTATCTCCAGACATCCCTACCTCATTCTCATTATGATAATCATGGTCAACATCAATATCATCCTCATCTCTTCCTTGGCTTTGTTTCAATTTTTGCAATTTCTTCAACTTCTTTTCATCCTTTAATTTCTGTCTAATGGCAATTGTATTTTCAAAATGATTGGGATGTAACTTATCATTTGCTTCAATTATCTTTGTCAACAAACATGACAACATTACAATTAAATCGTTCACAGGGTAATCAACAATATTCAAATGTTCTTCAGAGGCACTTTCTGAACTATCTTTTGCAATCAAGTTATTCAAAAATTCACAATATGTCATGTAATGGTCTGGTTCGGGAGGTACATATGGATCTAATTGTTTTGGTGGTTGTACTAGAGGTGGAGGTGGTTGATCTGTCAACGATGAAGCGGAATGAGATCCAGTTGGTTGCATCTGTATCAGTAAATTTTGTTGGTGTTGGTGTTGCATATCAGGTGCTGGATTTAGTGGGGTTGTTGTTACCAGGCTTGGTGCACCACTAGTTGGAAGCTGTCGATCTGTTACAATTGGTTGTTGTTGCAGTATGTTGAGACTCGAAGAGGCTTGTGGATGATGAATCAGAGGAAGACGATGTTCTTCGTGTTCTTGCAGATGCAGATGTGATGGATGGAATGATGAAGGCGATGCATTGCTGGAAATATTGTGTCCAGGAAGTGAATTAGGAAATCTTAGTTGACGTTGTAATGAATGAGAATGGATTGAATGTGGTGCTGGTGGTTGGAATTGATTCGGAATTGAAAATCCTGATTGAGTGAATGAAGAAGAAGATGATGAAAATGAATCTCTAATATTCATTGCAGTATCAGTGAATACATTAGTTGTAGGTATAGCGTGCGGTACTATTCCACTTGGAGGTCTATAGCTAGATGAACTTGGTTGTGAAATAAAATGATTGTTATTATGACTACTAACAATATTAGGTAATGATGCAGTGTATGAATGATTTGATGAGTATGACGTACTAACTGCAGTTGGTGTATTATGAGATGAAGGAATATAATTAATGTTGTCAATTGCCAGATATTGTTGGAATCCACTGTTGTTTGTATTGAAGGAATTATAACTCTGATTATTAAACTCATTCGGTATAAATCTTGAAGTAGATGATGGGATATTGACTGAATTAGAATAACTAGGTGGATTTGATGGAAGTTGGGATGATCCAGTATCTGCTGTAATAGAACTATTAGAATGACTCTTTAATAAATTCTTCGTTAAATTGGATATTTGGGGTTTGGGGAAACTTGTTGTTGAAGAAGTTGTTGAATCTGATCCACCTCCACCACTACCATCACCTAGCTCAGGCCTGTCATGCTCATTTGTTGTTATTATTGCTTCCATTGTTGATGATTCTGAAGTTGTTGTGTGTGGTATACTTGAAGAAGTGGAAGAAGGATGATCGTGTAATTGATGCTCTATTGGAGCAGTTGAATGTGAAGTCATTTGTTTAATGACGAAAGTTCCTTTTTCAAAAACAAAAAAAAAAATTAAAAATAAAAAAAGATACTAAAAATGATTTTCCTTTTAAAAGGTATATGACTATTATGAGTTTATATGTATATATAATGTTATTGTGTAAATGATATAATACAGTAGGGATTCTTCGTATAAATATTATTTGTTATATAAAAAAATTACATTTATAAAATTTAATAAATAAATTAAAAATGTGTCAAATGGGTTTGGAGGGAATTTTTCTATGGACAATTTTTTTTTTCTTTTTCTTTTGCTTTGCTTAAATACTTTCTTTTTTGTTGGATGTGGTGGTGGTGGTGGGGGACTATTTTTTTTTAATTATAGTTTCTTTGATTTCATTTAAAAAATTGTTCTAGGATTTATATTTAACCGAGAGAAGATATTATTACTACTTGCTATTATTTATTATTACTATTAGTATTATTATTGCTAACACTCCTAAATAGGTGGATGTGTGCCACCACATCATTGAACAGGGTTCATGCCCCTGCCCCCCCTCCCCCCCCCACCTTTGTTGCATTTTTAACACAAACAAAAAGTTTTGCATGTGTGAGGGGTGTGTGTTTCTATGTATATGATCCATTTGTGTACTCTTACATTAAACATCTTGAGTATAGCACCATCTAGTACAGATCGCCACTTTTTTTTAATTGTTCATTGCCT
>JAKTZT010000234.1:0-11909 GCA_030578955.1 Hemisphaericaspora insectamans | reverse complement strand
CTTCTTCTTCAGATTCTTCATCTCTCTCAAAATCTAAAACCTCCTCTTGTTGGAGATGAGCTTTCCCAAATTGCTTTTTCAGGCTGGATTTGAAGTGAAAAATCCCAAGCTGTTCTCTATCATCATCTTCGGAGTCAAAATCTAAATCTTCTTCCTTTCTCATGGGTCTAATCGATTTCTTATTCGGCATGATCATGATTCATCAGAGATGTATTGTCGCTATTTCCTCATCGAATAAAGAGAAAAGTAAGTTTTATGCACCAAAAAAATATTTACCTAAATTTCGCATAATTTTCAGGGAAAAGAAAAAAAAACTTGTCAAAATTTTTTAAGGAACCGTCAAATATTGGTAATGGCTATTTACATGTTTTTGAATATGGGTTGTTTCATATGAAGAGCTTAAAACTTGGTGCGATAATGTGTAATTATACGGTTCCAAGAGTTGAAAGAGATATTTGGTTAAAAAATTTCCTAACAAAAATCTCCCATACAACAATTTGTTACGGAAAAAATGTATGGATAATTTTGTTGGCGAATTCTGTTAGCGGGAATTTGTATGGTGATCTTTCTTCGCGAAATGGTAAAAAATGTCTGGTGATTTTGTTAGTGGATTTCAGAAAATATTCGAGCGATGAGTCTGATGTAAAATTCAACACGTAATGATAATGGATAATCAACTTGAGAATCCCGAATGTGATTACAAGTTAAACTGCCTATTCCCAATACGACAAAATCTAGTCTTGTTTTATTTTATTTGCAACCAATTTCTCTCGCACATTCAGTCTACTAATGTTATCGTAAAGACGAACTATCAAGCGATCTGTATGTGGCAATATTCAATAGTGTCACGAATACCTAAAAAATATTGATTTTTTGGGTACATAGAGACAAGCATGAGAAAGCAAGACAAACACATAATGTATTTAACATGAATTGCCGAATGAGACTAGGTGAAGGTTATTTTTAAATTCTGGTCATCAGCACCACGCAAATGGACCATCCTAGAGGTTCGTTGTTTCCCTTACCACATGTATGTACGATATCAAACTATATTGTGGCGCACATAAGGAGATAATTCATCGCGGATTTGCCATAGAAAACACAATTGTTAATCAACCAGCCTACAAATCAAATCAATCATCGGTCAAATATCGACACCGCCTATAGTTTGCAGGTCCTACTAAAACATCATAAACTGGGCGAGAAAACGATATAATTAATTAAAGGGCGTAACGATCTATGCGTCACTTATAACTCCAGATAACCAAAAGAAAACAGTCTGAACAAATAATGTAGTAGGTCGTCCCTTAAAGTCGCTAGGTAGTCACCTACCAGCTGCAAACCTGTGATGCTCTGTTTGTGTTTTCTTCATAAAATATTACTTTTTTCCTTTTTTATAGAAAAATCTCTAGAACGTTCTAGATCGTATTTTCTAGATCGGGTTTATATGGCCGAGTCATTAGCTTGATTAGGAAAGAAGCGCAAAACAAGCGCAAATATATATGTTGTTTGACAAATCACGTGACCCACAACTGCCACTAGCGCCAACAAATAAAGACTCTTTGTATGCAGGTGCGCGGCCACAAATTTTGGTGCATCAAAAAATATTTTTTGTTAACTATTCTTCAATTTTGTAGGGTATAAACTAATGGAAAGAGATTTTTACCGGCAATAGTTTGAGCCTTATATCCGTCGGCGATACAACCAAATCTAGTATACATATCCGATGAAATTTTCCCAATTAGGCAATCTTTTGCGAGCCGCAAAATTCATTGGGTCATGTGACAAATCATCGGATGCTTTCCGGTTGGTCTCGGGAGCTGCCGAGAAGGTTTGCTACCACATGAGATTCGGAAAGAAAATAACACAAAGAGATGAACAACACCAAGCGGTTAGCATGAGCTGAACAATATTTCGATTACACAATACCCAATTAGTTAGCGGGGTAGATGTCAGTTAGGTACAGCCCGAGGAAAAAGCTACTGGGTTGCATAAAATAAAGACATGAAATAAATTCAATATAATACAAGGAACTAGAATCCTAATATTTATTGGGCATTTGGCTAATTTCAAACTAAGTATAAAACTATGTTACTATCTATATAAAATATATATTATTAACTATATCTTCTAGTCAAGAAGCTAAAATGTAAGAGTATTCTCCCTTTTTCTGTATGCTTCTTGCTTCCTATGATTGCATTTGTGGACTTTCTAATTCGCAGCAAAAGCAACCGAGTTCATTTACAATTCTCTAGCTTTAATGTATTACAAAGGTCCGCTGTGTACTTCCACACAATCTAACATATTTAACTTATCGTTTTAGTTGGCTTGTCATAGATTGAAAATCATTTGACTATTGATGAGAGATCAATCTAACAATAAAGTTTTTTTTTCTGGGACCTGTGAAAAAAGGAATACAATCTGTATATTTAGTTCGGATACATAATAACATACAGAAATAAATATACAGCTATTTAACGTAGAGGAGTGTGTAAACTTCGGTGTGACTTTTAGTGACTATATGGCAATTTGAAAGTATACCGGAGATTACATGATACCCATTGCTTTATACAAAGTGTAGGAACAGAGACCCTCCCCGATATGTTCGTGACCTCACAAATTTATACGTCAAAAAAAGGTACCGGCTGAGATCATACATTTGGCGATAAGATAAGGATGGAAAGGTTATAAAAGTTACATAAGACAATGGAGGTTGCCTACTAATTTCCAATGTGTTGGAAAACATACATAATGCCCGCTCAAAGCTTGACTTCAGTGGAAATAACTCAACAAAGCAAAAATTAATTGACCAGTTTAACTACTTCTTGCCAAAATCTTAACAAAATTTATCAACTTGTTTTGAAAGAATATCACTTATTGTTACTACACCTTCCTTTTACAATTTTATGACTAAAAGACATCTACCAACACTATGTCCGACTACCACTAGAATTTAATGCATTCCCTTAACAAAAGAACCTACCCCGATATTTATTCACATACAAATTTACCCATAGTAAAATTTTCGCTTTACCGTGTAATTTTGCCTAACAAATATCTTGTACTAAATTAACGATGCAATTTCTAATAAACGATGCCATAGTAAATCAATATATAATTTGAACTAACAATATTAACTATGTAACTTTTATAGTATACTTAACCGTGTTACTTACTTTTGCTAGCAAAATATCCCATATCTTACTAACCAAATATTCTACATACTAAATTTATCATGTGTGGCACGCCGCACGACTAAGTGGTGTTGCTACCAACCACCTTTTTTAATGAAAATGATCCATAAATTTCAGCTTCACTTCGTTCGGGAAGTAAAAAAAGATAGAGGTCACTGGTATGTCGTTTAATTGGATAATCCCCCCAAAACCTTACCTTCCTTTGAATCATATGGGGCTTATAAATTTTTGAGATTGAGACAATATTTTTAATGTTATTTAAACCAAAATTATCCAAGAAGAAAAACCAAAACATAAACTTGAGAGGAATATTCCAATCCTGTCAACAATAAGATACCCCTAAATTCCATGGCCAGTGAAGAATCAATGAGCCATTATTAACATCGGAGAACACTAGATTGTTTATTTGAGTAACATATCACGTGATTACTTTTTCTAATTAGTTAAAAATAATTATGAGATGAGATGAAAATTTATTTTTCTTTTTGATGAAAAGAAAGCTTAGGAACACCCATAAAATCATCAAGGATGGTAAAAGTTTCGAAGACAGCCAATGCAGCCAAAGATATAAGCTCAAAGAAGACCGAGAAGGCTCAAAAGAGAGACCGGGAAGATGCAGATTCAGAATCGGATCTCGAAAACAATGAAAAGATTGTTGAGGAGTTAGATGCTGATTTCGATGAAGTTGCCCAATTATTGGGTCAAGATGTGCAAAACTACGATGACGATAAGAAGTCCAAGAAGAAAACTAAAGAAGAACTTGACCGGTTACAAGATTATACCAAACCAAAGGCTGTTACCGATTCGAATTCTTTAGAAGATGATGTTAAATTCGAAGATGCTGACTTGTCGGAGCCTACATTGAAAGCAATCACAAGTATGGGATTTACCAAAATGACTAAAGTCCAAGCAAAAACTATTCCTCCGTTGATGGCTGGTCGTGACGTGTTGGGGGCTGCAAAGACAGGTTCCGGTAAGACATTAGCATTTCTTATCCCAGCAGTGGAATTATTATATTCCTTAAAGATAAAGCCAAGAAACGGTACCGCAGTTATTATAATTACTCCTACAAGGGAATTGGCATTGCAAATTTTTGGAGTTGCGAGGGAGTTGATGCAGTTTCATTCTCAAACTTGTGGTATTGTAATTGGAGGGGCCGATAGAAGAGTTGAAGCCAACAAATTGAGTAAGGGGGTGAATCTCTTGGTTGCCACCCCAGGTAGATTATTAGATCATTTACAAAATACTCCAGGTTTTGTATTTAGTAATTTGAAAGCGTTGATTATCGATGAAGCAGATAGAATTTTGGAAATTGGGTTCGAAGATGAAATGAAGAAGATTATTAAAATTTTACCTAATGAAGATAGACAGTCTATGTTGTTCTCCGCAACTCAAACCACGAAGGTTGAAGATTTGGCAAGGATCTCGTTGAGGCCCGGTCCATTGTACATTAATGTTGTACCAGAAACATCTGTCTCCACAGCGGATGGATTGGAGCAAGGTTACGTTGTTTGTGACTCCGATAAAAGATTCTTATTGTTGTTTTCTTTCTTGAAGAGAAATGTTAAAAAGAAGATTATTGTTTTTCTTTCTTCTTGTAACTGTGTGAAGTTCTACAGTGAATTGTTGAACTACATCGATTTGCCAGTTTTGGATTTACATGGGAAACAAAAGCAACAAAAGAGAACTAATACATTTTTTGAATTCTGCAATGCCAAACAAGGTATTCTAGTTTGTACTGATGTTGCAGCTAGAGGTTTGGATATTCCATCAGTAGACTGGATTATCCAATTTGACCCACCTGATGATCCAAGAGATTACATCCATAGGGTTGGAAGAACAGCAAGAGGTACGAATGGTAAAGGGAAATCTTTGATGTTCTTAACTCCATCTGAATTGGGATTCTTAAGATACTTGAAGGCTGCCAATGTTCCATTGAATGAATACGAGTTTCCAGCAAATAAAATTGCCAATGTCCAGTCCCAACTAACCAAGTTGATAAAGACCAACTACTTATTACATCAGTCAGCCAAGGATGGTTACCGTGCCTATTTACAGGCGTATGCTTCCCATTCCTTGAAAACAGTTTATCAAATTGATAAATTGGATTTAGTCAAGGTAGGAAAATCCTTTGGGTTCGATGTACCCCCTAAGGTGAATATAACAATTGGTGCTAGTGGTAAATCTATCGAGAAAAAACACAAAAAGCAAAGAAGGAACTAACCGATTGGTAGTTTTATGTAAATATAGATAGTTTTAGTATAATTAGTTTAATTAAAGAATAAAAACTCGCGCTTTAGAATGACGCGTCTCTTCAAATGTTGGAAAAAAAAAAATTCAACTTGTTAAAAGACAGACAGATGACCTTTCTTCAACAATGATGGAGGATTCACACTATATTAACAAAGATCTCGACGAGATATCAGTATCTAGATCCAAAACTGACTCCAACCCACAGTTTGAGAAAAGAGATGAGTTTTTGATTGGCCCTGGAAACAGAAAGTATAGCCAGCAATATTTTGCCATGTACCAACAGCGATTTAACATATTACGGGAAAGAGTGCTCAGCAATGCAGTCAAAAAATGGGGCGATGGAACCAAAAATATTGACGGCCAAACAGTATTTAAGCAAGATAAGATATTGGATATTACTAGCGGCAAGTTATGTTGGGTTATTGGCACCATTTTCTGTGATGCAAGAAATAAGTTGAACATCTTACAGGATGTGGAAAAGGGAACTGATGATATTATACCAGATTTTCCTCCAAGGTATACTGAAGACGACGAAAAGCCAGTGGTAATGTTGGAAGATGAATCAGGGAGAGCAGTGTTGCATAACCAAGAATTCTTAGACAAAAACTTGTTGGTAACAGGTTGCATCGTCGCTGTCTTGGGAATTGAGCTCCAAGCAGGGATTTTTGAAATCATGGATGTTGTTTATCCGGCAATGGCCCCCCAGAAATCTTTACCTCAGAATAGAAAGAGTAAGAAAATTGCCTTGATATCAGGTTTAAATGTTGGAAAAGAGGGTCCAAATGAGTTAAAACTCGAATTATTGAAGCAATACCTAACTGGTGAATTGGGTCTGCAAGAAGACAAGTTATTTGGTGGCTCTATTTGTGAGATGATTATTGCTGGCGACTCAATATTACCATTGAATGATTTGAGCGGAAGCAGCGATTCGCAAAGCTTCATAACATCGAATAATTATGGATCCAAAAACACCTCTAAATATAACACCGAGTCGTTACGCAAATTAGATGAGTTTCTTAACGATGTAGTTGTCAATTTACCAGTTTCAGTAATGCCGGGAAACAACGATCCAGCCGAAATCTGTTTACCTCAACAGCCGTTGCACAAGGCAATGTTTAAATCCAGTACATTAACCTTCGGCGATGCTAGACTACAAAGATTGACCAATCCGCAATGGCTAGATATTGAAGGTGTAAGGATCTTGGGAACAAGTGGCCAAAATATAGATGATGTTAGGAAGTACTTCAATATTGATTTACCATCAACCAAGATCATGAGGGCAAACATCAACTGGCAAAATTTTATTCCCACAGCTCCAGATACGCTCTATTGTTATCCATACGATGATTGTGATCCATTTACATTTAGAGACGAGACCCCTCATGTTTATTTCGTCGGTAATCAAAATACATATGAGTCAGAACTTTACGAATTTAATGGGAACTCCATCAGATTGATATCTATCCCCAAGTTTAGTGAAACAGGTACTTTTGTTGTTCTTGATCTCGAGACGCTTAGTTCTAGTGTCGTAAGAATAGATGTCTGAAAGCGAGAGACCAATCGGTAACTATATATCAATATTACACAGCTGTACTGTACTTTATAGAATGGATGTTTTGAACTTCCCCGCATAAAGAAAACTCTAACTATCTAGGATTGATATGACAACACCTTAACATTGACTCAAACTATAGTTAAATAAGGAAACGTAGAAGGTTCATTTAGAGACATTTGTCTCTGTGCTAACTTTGGCGTTGTGCCATGTGCGTGTGCGCATTCAGTCTGTTTTTGTGTAAACTAATCTATCGTAGTAGTAGGTAGTAATCGTAGGGATTGCACAAGGCTTCGCAAGCTATTCTATCAATCTCAGTGTGATTGCTCCACATAAAAGTAGATCAACAGTTTACGAATAAGTAAGTTTTCTGTCAAAAAAAAAGGCGCAAGCACATGACGTCGCTGGTTATTTTTATTTTTTATTCTCATTGCTGTGTTTCAAGTTTTTGGCACAAGTAAGAATTTAAAATTTTTGTGGGTTTTTTTCTTCACCCTTAAAATTAGTAATTGGAAATGACACTGACAAAAAAAAAAAGAGGAAGAGAAGAACTTCTTCTTTTCCCCGTTGAATTTTCTTTGAATTAGAATTCATTCATTTTGGGTACAATCATTCCACTTAAACAAATCAATTCGCATCAATAACTTCTCTTGCATTAACAACTAATATTCAAGTATTCAAAGAAAGTTTAAATAAATCATCAACAGGAAGAATTCTGCAACTCATCAAATCCCCACTCAAAGGTAGAAGGAGAAAATTTTTTTTTTTTGCCTTCCAAACAAACTCCCCATATTCTAAACCATTAAATAAACTTTATTTAATCAAACATTTATTTACTCCATCGTTTTGTTTTTTTAGCTAATTAATAGTATCATTGATCAAATAAACTAACCAAAAACATCATCATGAATTCAGATACTAATTCGACTCCTGAAAGATCATCAAGCAGAAAATTGAAGAACTTACATATCGCTCATAGGAGGTCTCCTTCAGAGTTGACAACATTAATGGTCGAGCAATATAATCTACAACGCCAATTGGAACAAGTGCAAGCACAACAAAAGCAAATCTTGCAACAGCAACAGCAGCAACAGCAACAACAGCAACAGCAACAACAACAACAGAACCAGCACTATAAATATCCACCTCAATTGCAATCACAACAAGGTGAACAATCTTCTGGAGTATACGGACGCACAAATCATACAAGATCAGCTTCTGGGACTCATAGACGGACTGGATCAGGTGGGGCTCAAGGTCAAGGTCAAGGTCAGGGCCACGCAAGAAGACACTCTTTAGTATTAGATGAAGCAATCAAAGCAGCAGCGAATCAAAGACAGAGCAATAGATCATCTTTAAGTCCACCAACTGTAGCAGCACAATTAGAATCCAACGAAAGCTTAAGTTCATTTAAATTCCCTCCTGATAATATAGACACAGAAAGTACTGCGTCTTCATCGCATACCAGGGCCAGATCACTTGCATATGGTCACTCGTTCAAGTTTCCAGCGCAGCATCAACAACCCTCACAATCTGATAATTTGCTTCCACCTACGCCAAGCTTCAGTGTAACTCAATCTCCAGAGAAATCTCACAATCGAAGAGGTTCTCATTACAGAACACCGTCCAGAAATACTGAAGGAATTAACTCGAATTGGAGAGTTCAACAACAACCAAACAATCAGCATCTAAAACAGCAGTCATCAACGCCAGATGGTCCGCTGGGTTTATTTGTACCTGGACACAGGTCCGGAGGTGGTTCATACGGTGGAGGATCCTCGATTTCGTCATTGGCTCAGTTTATGCCAGGGACAGGAAGCGGACAAGGAGGTGGTGGTACTGGTACTGGAGGAGGAAATGCGCGTAAGTCACTTTTTGCTCCATACTTACCTCAGTCATCATTGCCAGAGTTAATTAACGAGGGACGCTTGGTCACAGGTACGTTGAGAGTTAATAAAAAGAATAGATCAGATGCGTATGTAGCAACTGACGGTTTATTGGATGCTGATATTTTTATCTGTGGCTCCAAGGACCGTAATCGTGCATTGGAAGGTGATATCGTCGCTGTAGAATTATTAGTCGTGGATGAAGTGTGGGAATCCAAAAAGGAAAAAGAAGAGAAAAAGAGAAGAAAGGACAATACATTGAGCACAAGACCACTTAATGATGACATTCATAATGACGCTACCTCGGCACCAAGTAAAATAGATATGCAGTCCTCCAAGAATGGGGAAGACTATGACAGTGAAAGCGGTATCAAAAGAAGGGGTTCTTTGAAACAGAGACCAACTATGAAGAAGAATGACGATGTTGAAGTTGAAGGTCAATCATTATTACTAGTAGAAGAAGAAGAAATAAGTGATGATGTTAAACCACTTTATGCTGGTCATGTTGTTGCAGTCGTGGACCGTATTCCGGGTCAATTGTTTGCTGGTACTTTGGGATTGTTGAGACCAGCCCAAGCTGCGCAAGCTGCCAGAGACAAGAAAAGCGGCAAGGAATCCACAGTTCAAACTCCTAAGGAGCCAAAGATTGTTTGGTTTAAACCTACCGACAAGAAGGTTCCATTAATTGCCATTCCTACTGAACAAGCACCAAGAGATTTTGTGGCAAATCATGAAAAATACGCTGATCAATTATTTATTGCTTCCATTAAAAGATGGCCAATCACATCCTTACATCCCTTCGGTACTTTAGTAAGTAAATTAGGTAGTATCGAAGACCCCGCCACTGAAATAGATTCAATTTTGAGAGATAATAACTTTTTATGTGACGAATATCCCGATAACGATGAACAGACAGCCAATGTCGCCATTTATGATTTGCCTTCCATCGAACCAGAATTTGAATCTGAACAAAGGACACAGTATTTGAATGATTACATTATTGCTTTTGCCCAAACCGGGGAATTTGTTGATCATGCATTACATGTTAAGAGACTATCAAGTTCTAAAATTGAACTTGGATTCCATGCAGTTGATATATCTTATTTTGTAAAACCTGGATCTATTTTGGATCGTAAGTCCAAGAAGAGATCTTCATCTGTGTTTCTTCCTCAAAAATCTGCACACTTATTTCCAGGACATGTTAACGAATCCGTCTCTTTTAAGGAGAATGAACGGAATTTGGCTCTTTCTGTTGTTTTTGAAATCGACACAACTAATTTTGAAGTTGAGGATTTGTACATTCATGAATCAATTATTGTTCCAAAACAAGTGGTGTCATATGATACATTCGATGCAATACTAGAAGGTAAAGAAGTTATTACGATTTCTTCTGCCACCTGTGATTATGTCAAGACTTTCAGTTTAATTGCAAAGGAATTTCGCCGTCAACGTTTAGAGGATCATGATTTGGGAATTGCACCTAATTTGACATTACTAGATCAGTTGGATGATGAAAAGGTTCGGTTGAATTTAAATATATTTAAAGATAGTTTGTCATTTGATGTCATCAATGAGATATCTCACAAGGTGAACACAGCAATTGCAGCTAAAATACATGCTGGATTGGGAGACAAGGCATTTTTGCGTCGCCATTCATTGCCTACCCTTCAAAAAATGGAAACGTTTGTTCGAAAGGCTTCCACTTTAGGATTCAAGATTGATACGGAAACATCGGCAACATTGCAAAAGTCCATTTTGAAAATTGAAGACTCAGTTAAAAGGAAATGCGTGGAGACTTTGTTGTATAAGTGTATGTCAAGAGGAAAATATTACATTGCTGGCAAACAAGATCCTGAGAGTTACAACCATTACTACTTTAATTTACCTTTATATACACATTTTACTGCCCCATTGAGACGTTATGCGGATTTAGTTGTTCATAGGCAATTGAAGCTTGTATTAAATAAAGAAGAAGAAGAAAGAGATTTAGATTCATTAAAGGCTATTGCAGACTATTGTAACTTTAAAAAGGATTGTGCTGCAAATGCCCAGGAACAGGCCATTCATCTTTTATTATCCCAAACAATCAATGAAATTAGTGAAACTGCAGGTCAATTGTTGTGCATGGGTACTATTGTGCAAGTTTATGAATCCTCATTTGATGTGTTTATTCCAGAATTGGGAGTTGAAAAGAGAGTGCATGGAGATCAACTACCATTAGTTAAAGCAGAATTTGATAAAAAGGAAAGAACTTTGGAACTATACTGGGAAAAGGGGGTTGATGCTGCTACCTACATACCACCCGATGAGCAAACATCCTTGTCATATAGAAATTCCATTAAAAATAAGCACAGAACTTCTTCTTTACAAGCTGCACAGATTCAAAATAAAACACTATTGGAGAGATCCAATGTTACACCTGATACCATAATTGAGAAACTTGCCAAATTGAACTTGGAACCACCAAAGTTGCCAATTCCTGTTTTGAAAGTAGATAATGGAGCAATTAACTTGAAGGAGCCAACTAGATCTATGCCATCTTCCCCAACCAGGACCGAATTTCCAAAGAATATTAGAACCAATTCATCATCAGTAATCTCCGGCGACTCCATTAATGGTTTAGCTCCTTATTTGCAAGATTGCATCACCAGAGTTGAAGGATCTTCATATATTCAAGTGATCAAAGAATTGAATCTGGTTCCAGTGCTACTCAGGGCTGAAATTGGTATGGCATTACCATGTTTGACTGTTCGTATTTTGAATCCATTTGCGAGTGACTAGATATCAATTGATACCTTTCCTTCGTTTTGACATTGCAGACGGATATTTCTTGCCGCTTTCCCTAATAAATTTATGAAGCTTGAGTTTACTAGTATTTAACTTTTGTTTATTATTCATGGAATGTATATACAGTATCTAGCAACTTTAATAATTATGTAAGTGCTTTTTAGTAAGTTTTACTAAATACCAGCCAAGTGATGTATGGTGCTTAAATTGAGGAAGATAAGAATAAGCTTGTTGGAG
>JAKTZT010000233.1:0-12226 GCA_030578955.1 Hemisphaericaspora insectamans | reverse complement strand
TTATAATGTAGAAAAGATGTATAAGTTATTAGTTGCAGCAATTGCAACTGAATTCTCTCTAGGGTGCCAAGATAAATGAAGTATACTCTTTTTAAAATCAGTATCATCAAAATCATGGCCAGATAAATTACTACCTATACCACTCATCATTCTACGTCTCATTGGATGATGTCCTGATTTCTTAGATTTAAATGCAGATTTATCAGCCTGTAAAATGATTTCTTCTTGATCTTCTTCATCTTCTAATGATGAAGTTGGCGATTTCTTATTTGTTGGTGGGACATGACTAACGGAATGGTTGTCATCATCGTCATCATCGTCATCATCGTCTTCATCATTATTGTTAAACGATTTCTTTTTGTTTCCTTTGAATGATGATGACTTAAACAGTGGTTTATTGGGTGAGCTGGTGGTCTTAGCTGTAGATTCATTGGAAGATGATTTTATGGCATTTGGATAAATCATGAAATTATTATTATAAGAACCTGTCATTACTGATTTATTATCTCCACTAAATTGAACTTCAAATTTATCAAAAATGGCATCATTTTCATAAGTGTCACATAATCTTTCTCGTAAATGTTCATGAACATTTATTGTCTTGATTGGTTTATTTTCCATGGCTAAATCCCATATCTTAACAGTCATATAATCACGAGATGCAATATATCTACCATTAGAACTAAATCGAACATCTGAGATTGAACTAGTGATTTCTGTAAAGAAATTATGTGATGAAGGATCTAAATATTCTTCAAATATTTTGGCATGCGAATCACATAATGAATTTGATCTCATATCGGCCAATTTTATAGTTCCCTTTGAAGATGAATACATAAACAAATTACAATGAGAAGGATGAAATTCGGCACTAGTAATAACTTCTGTCAATTCTTCCATATTGGTTGGTTTAATATCTACTATATTAAATGATTGATCGGCAATTCCCAAATTCCATAAATTAATTCTTAAATCATCTGCACTTAAAAATGTTTCTTGATCAGAATTAACTGAGATTGAATTGATATGATAAGCATGAGCATTTGAATATATCTTTTTGGGTTGAGCTGCAATTAATTTATCGTGTAATTGTAATTGGGGTAATTTTAAAGATGAAATATTGATATTTCCACTTGTAGGTAAACGACCTAATCCATTTAAATTGTTTTCACTTACTAGTTTAATTTGTTTTTCCATAATCTTCCATAATTTAATTGTTTTATCATTCGTTGATAATAAATAAAGGGAATCATTTGAACTTCTTAACCATTTTATTTTATTAATCTTTTCTTCAATTTCTAAAGATTTTAGATAGTCAAATTCAGCATCATGACTTTGGAATTCTGTAAAGAATTTATATTCACAACTTTGTTTCTTCTTTGATTGATTTCGTTCAAATAAAACAACTCTACCTCCTTTATCCCCAGTTGCTAAAAAGTCACCAGTATGATCAAACTCTACTGTTGATATAATATCGGCTTCAGTAATATTTTCAATATCTCCTTTATCACCAAAGCATTGAGAAAATTTCCAAGTTTCGTCTGATGTCATTTGATATATGAGTGTATATGTCGTGGATTAGATGATGTTTGTCAATTAGGGGGAGGAGGAGGGAAATAAAAAACAGTTGTAATTTTAAAAATTGGACAAAAAAAGGGCGGCGGTAGAAGAAGGAAAAAAAAGATGTGATGATGAAATGAGTGTGGAAATGGACTCTCGTAAAATTGCTTAACTATGGGAGATTGTGTGCGTGGGTGTGAGTGAGTGAGTGATGGATGATTGATGAAATTAATTTTTTTCTTTTCGATGGAAAGAAGAAAACTTTAATTTCTTGGGGAGGAGGAAGGGCGACCCATGTAACGTTACTATATAAAACTCTTTTATGTAACAAAGAATTGAAGGAGGAAAATCTATATAAGTTAATTGAATCATCCTTATTGGTTTTCGCATTCATGTGTGTGTAAAACATAATGATGTATTATTTATCGGCAATTAATTTATTAAGAAAGGGGATTGAAGGGGAAAAAAACAAAATTGTTGGGGTAGAATACAAAAATACTGCATAAGAATTGGTTTCAAGGGGGTGTCAATTAACAACGAACGAGCAAAACAATCTTCAATATAGATATGCTGTTAGTTATGATACCAATGCATTGGTAAAGCAATTAAATAAATAAGATTTAATTGCTACCATCTAAGGTAATAAATTTCAAACAGTGATTGCCTTATGTCCTTCAACCAAGTATACATCCTGTTTCTTGGGTCTAAAATCATACAAGTACTCTTCACTTTCACTTGTAACTGCTAAGTTGGAAAACCAATGGGTTATACTCAATTTTATTTTTGTTTGGGATTGGGGGCCAACTTTGATCTTAACATCGCAAGTTCTTTGAGTCTCAGTCTTTTCTAGTCCTTTCTTGATAGCAGAGATTTTTAGTTTGCTTGGAGGGTAATTGGTTTTAACCAGTTATTTGGTAAACTAACAAGGGAAAATAATCCTTTTCTTTTTAGATTAGAACGGTCTATCATGGAGACCTTTTGATTGCGATTTTGCCGCAAACTTTTGTTCATTAAAATGTTTTTTTAGTTGCAAATTTTTTTATTGTAATTAGCCAAAATTGCAATGTTAGGCATCCCTCTGCAAATATCTTTCACTGACAGAGGAATAAGTCTGTAATTACATACGGAGATAAAGAATTTAATTAAAATTGACCTTTTTAGTCCCATGGTTAAAATTCAGATGTTAACCCGCATTTAGTTTCACAATATGATTCTCCACACTTATGAAACACTTTAACAGATTGAACGGCAAACTAAAAAATTCCAAAAGGTCACAAAGAAAAGAGGTAGCACTAGATCCACAGGATCACTTAGTATGCACTGAATGTAGCAAGCCATATTTTTTTTCAACCTTTGTTGTAGTTCTGCCGTGAAAATTTTTACATGTAAACATATCCTGCGATCTAACTTCCTACCAGCAGCGTAAGAGATCATTTAGATCAAAGAATCGGAAAGCAGACAGATAAAAAAAAATACTTTTCACCCACTTCAAATGAAAAGAATCTTCTGTATTTGCCTTGACTTTGAAAAATAACGTCTTTTAAAGTAATCAAATCTTTAATTAGTAAGTTTATGACGTAGAATTTAATTGGGAGATCAACTTTTAAAGTGTAATTCACGGATGTAAAGAAAACAGAAATCTTAAAGTTACTACGAATTCAAGTATAACCATGTAACTGAGGCGATTAGTCTTAGATTATGTCTATTAATCAATCTTGCAAGAGGCATGTCAATATCACAAGTTTAATTATTCGTTATATTATGACATTTGTTAATTTTTATATTAAATACAATTATTTAAGTACAAAAAAAGGAAGTTTAGTTAGCCTTCTTAGCAGCATCTTGTGGAGCAACCTTTTTGTCAGAAGTGAATCTCTTTCTTTGTGGTGGGGTTCTGATTCTTCTGTCAGTTCTGGATCTGACTCTGACAATTCTGGCGTGAATAGCACAAGAGACACAGTAGTGTAATTTGTTGTATAATTTTGGTAAAGCGTATTCAGCATAGACAGAAGCTTCGGATAAATCTCTGACAGCAGCAGCTTCAACCATGTTTCTGATGGTGACTCTCTTGATAGCCTTATCCTTTGGAACACATCTAGCACAGTTTAAACATCTAACTGGCTTAACGTGACCTCTACCCTTCTTGTTTCTACCGTTGGAAGCTCTCTTTTTTGGCATATTGAACTAAAGAATTAATGTTAGTATATTGATCGTCGGATATATAATCTCAAACGATTTGCATATTTTTATCTTTGGCCAAAATTTTTATTTTCGAATTTGACTTATGGAAGGATTTACAAATTGTGGGCAATTTTTGGAATCTCAATCAAGGATATCATTTCTCAGCTCTCGAAATCCACACAATTCACGAATATATTAAACTTAATTATTAGTTTACTCTCTCACTAGGTAGTTGTTCCTTTCATTGAAGTTGTTTTTTTTCATATTATTCAGAATTTTTCATGATTGAAAATCTACGTGGTGGAAAACTTAATAGATGGTGGTTGAAACACGTAAACTGGGATCTATCTTAATTCATTCATTCATTATAGTATGGACAATATCAAATATGTAACGTCTGATATATATGTATAGGTCATTTCACATACCTATTACTTACTGATGTAAATTGAAAAAGAAGAAGTTGAAAATTTATTAGAAGAAAAAAATTTTAATATGGTGAATTGATTGTTTGCAGTATTGAGGATTTCCCATACAAAAAATTACGTTGCATGAGACTGTATATAACCCAAGAGAGTCTTAACTATGGGATACACCGATTTCATGGATGCGCGCAAGCTTTCAGTAAACAGAATATGGAGGAGCAAAAAAGAGTGTTTGCTAGAAACAGAAAAAATCTTGCCCAAAAAAAGGGCGTGCCCAGTTCAAAAGAAGATTGCACGTGCGCAGTTAGGGCTTCAACCCTATTTGTCGCAACAGATTCCATCATGTGATTTGGGTCATTTAACAACTTGCAAAGAAGACATTTATCACATGATGTTCACACGTGATATGAGTCACGTGATAAATATTTTTCTACGCGAAATTCAAACCAATAAAATTCAATTAATACCAGGAAAAAACATCAAAAAAAAAATGTTCTGTACAAATTAGCTGATTCTCATAATTTAAATTTCAATCAAATAATCGGGTTTTGATTTTCTGTGAAATTATTATACAGCCATATATATCCATTCACACCAGTATGTGCTTACAGAATATAAACTAAGCAGAGTTGTACAATTGAGGCAGTTGTCAATGCCACAAACGTTGTTCCCATAAAATAAATATCAAATGGAGCATTATTGTGAATTTTCAGATTGAAGTTTAATAATTAGCAACAAGACAATCTAACCTACCAGATAATCTAAGAACTGTTCTTACACTATGTTCCAGAATGATCAGATCGAAGAGGAGGACCATGTCCATATCTTTCCATGATTCAATGTCTTGGATTATTTCAGGTTGCAAATTCATAAGTTTAGAATTTACCTTGAATTTGCAAATGTTTACACAACCAATTGTACAACTATATTAGAGAATTGAATGAACGTTTAATACTAACATGTCTTTTAGTAATGCTTTCTCGTACCACCTTCAGAGTTGCCAGACAACAAGCTAGATTTATTTCTTTTTCTAAAATTTTTTCCAATAAAACTCCAGCTCCAGCAAAGACTTCTGAAACCTTAGCTGAAGTCACTGGTGCTGATTCTTTATTCGGTAAGGGTGCCAAGCCAGGAACCATCCCAACTGATCTTGAACAAGCTACTGGTTTACAAAGATTAGAACTTTTGGGTAAGAGAGAAGGTGTTGATGTTTTCGACATGGAAAACCCAATCTGTGAAGGTTCTGGTTCTTTCAACGATCCATACTTAGTCCCAACTTACGTTGGTTACAGATATGTTGGTTGTAAAGGTAAAGGTCTTGAAGAACACAAGCCATATTGGATGAAGGTTGAAGATGGAAAGAAATCTAGATGCTGGCACTGTGGAACTGTGTTAACCGCCAAATACGTGGGTGAAGACGCTATGCACCACCATTAGGTTTTTGACAATGACACACTCAGAATAATAGAAACTCGCGAAAGGCCCTTAAGCATTGTAACAAGGTAAAGGGTGCTCACTCTCGTTTTGTTGATTTGATTGAGGAAGTTTCGTTGGTTTTAAATCAATCCGATCCCTTGCAACAGTTTTTTTGTTTAAAAATATCATCTATGAAAGATTTAAGGGAAATGACTCTTTGTTTTACACGTATATTCATAACTATGATTTCATTTAATTTTGTTTAGTATTTTTACAGTTCTCAGATTACTTTTTTTAAACCAATTTTTTTAAATAACAAGAATATAAAAAATTTGAAAGATATTATGTTTCTTATCTATGAAAGTAAATGCTCACGTTACGCTCACGCCAGAGATGGTTCTTATCTAGATTTCAAATCCTCATAAACATGTGGACCAGAAAAACGCTGAAGTGCTTGCAACGAGGATGCAACATTGCAATGACATCACACATTTAATGAATTTTAAGATTCTCGCGCTTGTCTTCGCATTTGAGTACCATATGAATCCACAACAGGAAAGATAAGGGGGGTTACCAAAGATAACGGTTACGAGTAAATTGCAACTTACACGTGTCTAACCAATTAATTGAAATACTGTACAGCACTCAATGTGATGGTTTTCAAATGTTCCCTTTAGGTGTTTTGATCTACAGGTATGCAGGTTACTACAGGTCTTCTCTAAATGAAACTAAGGGGGAACAATACGAACGGCGCCGGGATTTAAACGATCTTGATTGACAAAACTGTAACCAAGAATTTTCATAAAAATTGCAGGTGCGGTTACATCGTAGATCACCAAGGAGGATGTAAAATGTGGGAAGGGTGGGATTTGTAAAGATAACCAATAGACAAGTACGATGTTCGGAATTGGTTGTGAAAAAACCTTCGCTGAGCCGCACGGTAATCGGTGGAATTATGGTTTCACTCTGTTCCGCATTAATTTTGTGGCACAAAGAAGAAAAAAATTTCACATCAAGAAACTTAGATTGCAAAAATGTGGATCCGTGTTTGATAATCATGTAACAATATAAAAGTGCAGGCATTCTTTCAATTTTTGATGTTTAAATTAAAAAAAAAACATCTTGAATTTCTACCCTTGTGGTTTTCGAATTTACTTGATACTTCATTATGACAATCAAACAAAAAGTATTAGTTCTTGGTAATCCTAAACAACATTATCTCAAAGAGTTTAGTGGAAATTTTGAATTTATTCCTTATGAAATAACCACGCTTGAAAAGGTTCTATATGATTTCCAACATAAACTTGCAGATATAGAAGCCATATACGGAGGTTGGGTAGGATTTGCTAAAATTGGAGGATTTAGAGGGAAACTTGTAGCATTTGCTCCTAAAAAGCTTAAAATCATAGCCACATGTAGTGTAGGATATGATCATTATGATATTCATGCTATGACAGAAAGAGGTATCATATTAACTAATGTTCCTTCTCCAATTGCATTCGAGGCTGTTGCTGATCTTGTTCTATATAATGCCATCACTAGTTTTAGAAACTTTAAAATATTTGAAAACCAATTTGGCAAAGGAATTGCACAGACTGATATAATAAGAACTTCTGTAGTTACTGGCGAGTTTGACCAAGCCTCGGGAAAACCATTGATTCAGACTACTTTTGGTAGTAGATATGCAGATGCTTGTTGTGGAAGAGACAACTTATCTCCTAAGGGACACAATGCTGTTATTGTTGGATTTGGGAACATTGGAAAACAAATTGCCGCTCGATTAAGCTGCATTGGAATGAATATTCATTATGTCAAGAGATCTCCATTAAGTGAAGAAGAACAAGCATCAGTGGGTGTGAAAATGACATATCACAAATGTTTGGAGGATACCGTTGATATTGCCGATTTAATAGTGATTGCATGCCCAGGCACCCCAGCTACTAAGCATATGATTAATGAAGAGCTAATTAATAAAATGAAGAAACAAATTAGGATTATTAATATAGGAAGAGGGTATGTAATACATGAAGAATCTTTAGTGAGTGGGTTGAAACTGGGTAAAGTATTGTTTGCAGGTTTGGATGTGTTTGAGAATGAACCAGGTGTTCATCCTGAATTGCTTGGAAGAGAGGATGTTGTATTGACACCTCATATCGGGTCTGCAATTACTGAAAATGATACTTTTACTGCTATAACGTCATTGAAGAACATAGAAACTGTCTTATTCGGGTATGATCGGGAATTGACTAGAGTCAATTAGCAATTTTAACAATTTTTAGTTAACTAGAGGGTTTTGTTTAATTGAAATTTCTGATAATTTTTTTTGCAACCTTTCTGGCCAAAATTTGTGGATTCTTAAATAAATGATTTCTTTTCTTTAAAAATATTTGGATGGCTTGTATCAGCCCAGTATTTAGAAGGATTAACATAAGCGAGGACATAAAATTACAACATATCTTCTTTGCGACCATAGAGTTAAAAGACCCAAGTCTTTTTGCTTTTTGAGTGTGCTGTAATTTTTTTCCGCTTTGGAAAAACAAAAAGTGTGGGAAATTTAAACTTTTTTCTGAAATTTTGAAATCTGACGTCGATTTTAATCTCAAAGTAGATTTCTGCTCCTATTATTACCCAGCAATAAGTCTAATAGAGACAACATATAATATATATATCCATACTATGCAATCATTATACATAGGGGTATTCAAAGCATTGTATGATTACACAGCTCAAGCTGATGAGGAGTTAACAATTCAAGCTGACGATCTCTTGTATTTATTGGAGAAATCTGACATTGATGAATGGTGGAAAGTTAAAAAGAGAGTCATATCAGTTTCAGATGAAGAAGTAGACGAACCACTGGGGTTAGTTCCTTCGAACTATATTGAAGAGGTATGTTTATTTTTTTTGTCCTGGCAAGATTTATTTAAAACCTAACAGAGTACTAACATTAAGAAATATAGGCGCCAATCATTGCTCAAGCCACTGCATTATACGATTACGATAAGCAAACAGAGGAAGAGCTTTCATTCAAAGAAGGTGAAAATTTCAATATTTATGATTTAAAGGATCCCGATTGGATTTTAGTAAGCAATTCTCAAAAGAATCAATTTGGTTTTGTTCCCTCTAATTACATTCAAATTGCTTCTGATAAACAACAACAACAACAAGTTACACCCGAAAAGCAACAATCAGTACAACATATTTCAACGCAACCAGTGCAACAAAGAGAACAACCACAACAAGCACCACCTCTTCAACAACAATTTCAACCCCCACAAATTCCAGTAAATCAAACTGCACCAGCAAATTATGACGAAAGGGAAGAAGTTCCACCTCCAACACCCGAAAAGGATGTCACCCATCTAAAATACACAGGAAGACCAGCATATGCACATTTGGACAGCGATGAAGTCGAAGCACCTCCTCCGATGCCCAACAGACCAGGAGAAGATACTCCCACTAGATCATATCGTGCAGGCTATGAGCCAGAAGAAGAAGTTGAACAAGACAGAAATCATACATTTGACGGCGAGTTCTTTACCTGGTATATTGACGAGGTTGAAGGACGCAAGAAAAAAGCGGTTTCATTATCTATTGGTCAGGGATTGATTATTTTAAAAAGAGATCAGGGATCCCCCAAAAAGTTGAGACTCAAGAGCTCTTCTTCTCGTGATGGCCAATGGAAAATTCGTGATTTGATAGACTTTAGTCATGAGAAGAAGCACGTATTTTTGGAATTTAAAAACCCTTCAGCATCAATTGAATTGCATACCGGAACCAAGGACGTAGCTGACGCAATCATGGCAATTTTAGGGGATTTGAGAGGCGCTGAATCAGCTAAAGGTTTAAGAGAAGTCGCAAAAGCTTCACAAGCAAAAACAGGAGCAACTAACAGAAAGATTGGTAGATTAATGTATGATTTTGAAGCACAAGGTAGAGATGAGTTGGAATGCAAAGAAGGAGATGAAGTTTATATTGTTGACGATTTGAAGTCCAGCGATTGGTGGATGGTAGAGAATACCGACACTCATCGACAAGGGGTAGTACCATCTTCATATATTGAAATTATCAGTACCACTAACTTGGATAAATTAACTGATGGACCTTCGAGAAGAAAATCAACCAAACCAAAGGATAAAAAACACCATCATAGATCCAGAGAAGAACGTGACAGAGTTAGGGAAAAGGACAGAATTCAGAGAGAAAAAGAAACAAAGCCTAACAACAAAGAAGACAAATCAATGCCCAACTATCATAGAGTCAGAACCTGGATTGATAGCTCAGGTTCCTTTAAAGTTGAAGCAGAATTCTTGGGTTGTCACGAAGGAAAGATCCATTTGCACAAGACAAATGGTGTTAAAATCGCAGTGTCCGCAGAGAAGTTATCAGTTGAAGATTTAGAATATGTCGAGAAAGTCACCGGAACTTCATTAGGAAAGTATAAGGAAATTGTTATGAAGCTATCAGAAAGGAAGTCAAACACAAAGGTGACCAGCGGCGCAACCACTGAAATGAAGAAAGGACCCTCAGCTACTGCTGTAATTAACGATGTGACTCCCGTAAGGCCCACTAGACAAACCACAAAATCAATGCTTTCTCCGGCCGAACGTCAACATGAACCGGAATATGATTGGTTTGATTTCTTCCTTGAATGTGGCGTGGATATTGGAAATTGTCAACGTTATACTCTCAACTTTAACCGTGAACAGATGGATCAGAATATTTTGGAAGATATTTCTCCATCATTATTGAGAACATTAGGATTGAGAGAAGGGGATATTATAAGAGTCATGAAGTACTTAGATAACAAATTTGATAGAAAAAAGACCACAGAGGGATCTTCATCAAGTAATGGTGGCTTATTCGTGGATACTAGCGGTGCTCTTAAAACCAACGTTGCTCCAACAGAAGTTTCAAAAGTTTCAGCAGAAGCATTACCTTCTCCAATCAAGCGTCCAGAATCATCTTCTGAAGCTAAAACCACAAACAAGATTGAAGACGATGCATGGGCAGTTAAACCTGCAGCAAGATCAAGTGAAGACCTCCTCAAGCCAACCCAACCAGAAGCTCCTAAATACACAGGATCGTTATCGGACCTTGTTAACATCAAACCAGCAACTGACAGTAAATCACCAGCACCTGCAGCAGCTCCGACTTCTTTAAATCAAGTCCCATCTGCACCTCCACTTCAACCCGTGAAAACAAGTAATACTTTAATACAACCAGATCAAAAATTCACAGTTCAAACTCCAGGAACTGTCGCTCCTGTTCCCGCTCAACGTACAGGTAACCTTATTCCAGTGCAAAGAACTGGTGGTGGTGTTTTGGTTCCGGTTGCAACTGGCGGTTATTTGGCAGCTCAACCTACTGGGTTTGTTCCAATTACCGCACAGCCAACAGGATTTATGCCAATTCAAGCAACTGGTATTATGCAGCCACAATTGACATTTGGTATAGTTCCATTACAAACTGGAACCTCTACTTTCGCACCACAAAATAATGATATACAAAGATCTGGCAGTGCTCCTCCTGTTACTACATTTGGTCAAACTTTTGTTCCATTGCAGACAGGTACCGTTACTATGCCACAAACCACTTTTGGAGTGATTCCCGCACCACTTACCGGAGGAATACCAGCAACATCATTCAATCAGCCAGCATTGGTTCCGGCTCAAAGAACTGGTGGCCAGATTACTGGAGGGTTTGTTCCTCAATCTTCTTTTGGTAAGCAAATAACAGGTGGTTTTATGGGAACTAATGTTATGCCTGGTACCTCATTTGGCCAACAACCAGTACCAACCGCACCTGTCACTTCTTTCAGTCAACAATTAACTGGTGGATTACCACCCACTACATTTGGAGCTCAAGGAACTGCAGGGTTCCCCCCAACGACATTTGGATCCCAACCAGCTGCTGTACCACAACCATCATTTGCTGGAGCTACTGGTTTTGGTCAACCAAACCAATTTCCACAACAACCACTTAATCAATTCCAACCACAACAAGGCATTAACCCATTCCCACAACAAACACAACAACAACCAATGAATACCTTTGCGCAACAACAACAACCCGTGTATGGCCAATTCCCGCAACCATTCCAACAACCGTTCAACCAATTCTCCTCACAACCAAATATTACTCAAATGACAAATCAATTCCAAACAACTTCAATTTCCTCTCCTCCGTCTCTCAACCAACAAATTCCAACTACATCTTTTGGACAAGGATTTGAAGGATTTGGCAATCAACCATTACAATCACAACCAACTGGAACTGGATTTGGCAATGCTCCGTTACAAACACAAATAACTGGCAGGGCAAACCTTCATGCTGCGACTCCGGATAATCCTTTTGGATTTGGGTTCTAGAGGTTCGATGTAGAGTAGTTTTTACCTGTTGTTTTCGAAAACATTGCGAGAGTGTCATTTTCAGTCTTTCTTTTACTTTTATTAGTTCTTTTATAAAACCTTGTTTTTTTTTGTTATATATTAGTATATTATTATTTGAATGACCTTCTTTCTTTTAAACTTGTAGTATGATGTAAACAAGTAAGAGATTAGATTATGTGTGAATGTGTGAAATTATAAGTGTATAAACACAATTTAAATTTTACATTGTTCTAAAAATTAAATGAGAGAGGG
>JAKTZT010000232.1:0-14215 GCA_030578955.1 Hemisphaericaspora insectamans | reverse complement strand
AGTTGTTGATTCCGGTTCTTCATCAGCAACATAACAGATAACAGTGGCCGTTTCTCCGGGTGTGGCAGTAAAATCAAGAGTACAATAATCTGTCGTTCCTTCAGTTTCAGTAGTCGTAACAGTTGGAATAGGCACCAACACTCCTATTGTAACAGTGGGGTCGTCAGTTCCATAAGGGAGCGTAGTCATCAGTGTGATCAGCCCTGTCCAAGTAATGGTCACCACAACATGCTCCTGTCCTTGACCACCTGGAGGTAGTTCATCAGGAACCATTTCCCATTTAAGACGAATGGAGCCATTGGTTTCCGTATCTGAACCAGAACAAGTATACCTATTGATATAAGTCATCTCGTTGTACTGTTCCAAGTAAGGAGGTATCAAGATGGCATCAATAAATGGTCTGAAACCTGCTGGTACATTTTGGTAGTCAACGATAAACTCTGTATCTGTGCAGCTAATGTCAAATGGGTGTTCCAAAGCCTTTTGAGGGGTGAACCAGTCACTAAATTGATCAGAAATAGCAGCATGGATAGTATCACAACGAAATTTTGCTCCAGTAGTATGTAAAAGCATTCCTAATTTTCCCGAGCTATAGCCATTAGCACATTCTCCTGCGACAAGATGATGCGCTTGCTGATAAGTTGTCGAAAGTTCCCTAAGGTAGAAAGTGATGTCATCAGGGTCTGTGAGAGTCCCTTCTTCAAATTCAACAGTATTAGAAAGAGTGTTCACACCATCATTAAAAACGATTTCATTTTCTCCCAGGTGGAAGGCATTTGCACATTCGAGATCAACTCCCCTAGCGGTACCCCCGTCATTAAAGGTAACTGGGAAGAACACTTGACCTTGAGCTAGGGTATCGGGAGTCACTGAATCTAAAATTCGACAATTCAATCTAGAACTATCAAAATACACCTCGGCGGGTCTTGGCAAACATGTCGCATATTCGATACCATTCGCTTCCAAGACTATAGGTTCATCATAACTTGTGACTTTGAAAACACAATGCATGTCTAATCTAAATGTATCACCTGGAGTGACTTGGGAACCGTCGATTTGCCACGACAATCCGATATTCCAATCTGCGCAGTTTGGTCCTGCAAATCCGTATTCAACCATATCCTCAAACTCGATAGAGTCTAAACTCTTGAAAATACCTTGGACTTCAGCTGAAATACAGATTTGTAAAAAAGTAACAAGTAGTAATATAAATGATAACATTTTTGTTGTTCCGAGTGAGACTGATTTCTATTTCGAAGAGTAAGGGCTGCTTTTATATTCGTATCAAGTTTCATCTTCCGATAATTTGTTTCCGAGAATAATACTATGCAATCAGGACAAAATCGAAATTCCAAGATCCCCACAAACACGCCTATTTGTACACGTCTTTCCATAGTAGAGCTAAGTTATTCTGGGAAGTCATGACCTTTGGTATTCTGTAGCAACGACTAAACACAAGATTTCGGGGATTTTATTGGTAATTGGGCAAATGAAACTATTCCATATGTAGAATGTCCAATATTTCTTGATATTGATCATGTGAGAACCAACTGTAAAATTTCTAGAGAAGGTTGGCTCACAGGAAAAGTTGCTGTGGATAAGGCAACGGAAAATGGATGTCAGGTGGTTTTGAAATAATCCGAGGCCAAATATTAGATTTTGCCGTTTTGCCGATGCATTAGTGACCGGGAATTTTAGTTCATATTCCCAGTTGATGCCCAAATTATCCTAAAAAACCATTAGCGAGATCAGCTATTCCAGAAGTGTGGTCTTAGAGAGACACATGTTCGAGGACCTATAAACCGAAAAGTCCGGAAGGTTGAAGTGTTCGATTAGGAAAGAAAAGAAACCAACACCGAGTCTAGTATCCCTAAAATTCAATTTCTTGGTTACAAAAATGTTCTAAACTTTATTTTGGAACCCGCCCAACAAATTACCAATTCATAAGTCCTATTTGAGTTTCCGTAAGGCTCACTAAACCGCGGGACGTTGGATATTTTGTCTCCCTTACTGTATTCCGCCGTGTCATTCATTTCCATTATATTTCCGAACTCTAATGCAATCATGCATGGTTATGAAACAGCACCACTGTGTAGAGTTGTTCGAAAATGTCTTCCAAAGCGCATCTGCATTTACGGTAGCCTTTTCCCGTCCACTGGTGTAGCTACTAAAATCAATTAAATTTCGTACAGTAATGAAATTCGCAACCTATGATGCATACAATCAGGCGAGCAAAGTTCTATGATAATCTGCTTTAGCTCGAAGCCTCATGGCGTGTCGGATTTGGCACTTAGATTGACGACACGCGCATGCTCAGAATAACCTAGTGTTGTTGCCCGTTTCTTGAAGAGCACATTGATCTAACCCACGGCTAATACCGAATTTCCATAATGTACAGTGTTCGGAGTTCTCGCCTTCAATGCTTTTTTTATTCATTGCCAAATTTGAGTGCGTAGTTATATTTTGTTATAAAAAAGTTTGTTGAAGTTTTGAAACCGGATTATGTTGGGATAGAGTTAAAAGGACCGACCGTCTTGCCATCCGATAATTGTTAGATTGCAGACCAAGGAGAGCAGTTTGAAGCAATTTATGTTCCGTCTACTGGAGTTGGTCTCACCAATATGATGTCCAGTGTTATCTATTAGATTCCTTTTGAGCGGCCACCCACGGTATATCTTCGCTAATAGAAAGTATCATATCAACTACCAGCATAGCTTGAAAGCCAATACCTCGCGAGATCATGGTCGCGTTGATTGAATGATGGAGGTTATCGTTGCTTTAACAATTATTTCACTTACAAAAGTATCACTTAACAGGCACCAACAACAGAATCTAAAGGCTAATCCATTTCTGGAATTTGTTTCTAGCTGATTGGAAGTACCGACAAAATATTTATAATTAATATATGAGCGAAGAAGGTGTTTGTAGAGTTAGAAATTAAATGTTGTTTACTCCAGAAAATCTCCTCATGCCAAACATTTTTTCCCATTTGGGAATCTCGATTTTTTATTAGAAGCACACGAGAATATTCGATTGTAGGTTGAATTCTTACCTCCTGGAAGGGTGATAGACCCACCCCAACAATTGCGAAACTATTCATAAAAATTTCAAAGTAGAATTACCTCATACTTCTATACTTTGCCGACGGATCACGTCTCGCTTAGCGAGTATACTGCATGCTACCGAAATCCCATGAATTTTACTCTTACTGCTTAGACTGAGTGAGGAACCCAACTTGAGCTATCAATCAAATGCTATTACAATAAAGATGAGCATCCTATTAATTGGTGAATAGATTATTCAACAAGCGGGTTAAGATCGTATAAATGGATTAGCGATGTACAACAGTTCCCCAAAGTACCTAAATACGGATGATTACCATAATGCTCAATTGGTATGCTTGGTATAAAATATAATACAGCTGCAAGTTTTAGTACGATTCTAATCTATATTCCAAGGAATGGATTTCTGGATCCAGAATGTACAGGCTGTGAATAAGTACTGGGCTATAGACCTGCTGTGATGCAAGCTTTAGCCGACCGCATGGATCCTCGCTGTCACTAAAACGAGATTGAACTTCCACAGGGGGATGCAGTGGCATGCGGCTACATGTCACCACTCAGCGCGATATCTTGGGTCTTTGAAGATGGACATAGCCAAACCGTAAGAAATTTAATATAGAAACTAGTGGTTAATCTATGGTAATTCGATACTGGTAAATTTAGACGTTTGATAACTATGCAAAGATTCGTGGTGAGGATCGGCCAGAGCCTATATCTCTAACAGATACCAAAGAAAACCTACTGCTTACGTGAATTAAGTACATTAAGATATAGAATTTGAACTATCCCTCTTTGATCTTCGATAGCGTTCCTGTTTCTTACTGTCCAGCGTGCCAAACCAAGAACATAGGTTATCGATAAAACTGTCCTTAATTCATTAGTTACTGTTTCCGAGAAACATGTTCCCGAGAAAGTTTCTAAACAACATTTAGAAATTCGGCTGCATATGCCGTATAGATCTTGAATAAATGATCCGAGGAACAAAAAAACCCTTATTCTCACATTACTTAAGAATGGAAAAAAATTGTGCCAATTTTTCCGCGATAAAGGTGGGGAGAACTAAAGCCCGATACGCCTGCACCCCCACAACAAAAATTTGAAAAATTATAAATAATCCCGCTTGAACCCAACTGAATTATTATCTACAGCCAGCTTAAATACCGTTATTAATATACAAGAATTACAATGAGAACACAAACAGCTTATGGTTACGATTCAAGAAACAAAAAAATCACGAGATTTGACGATCGTCCAGTCCGGACACCCAAAGCAAATGAAGTTTTATTAAAAGTCGAAGCTGCTGGTTTATGCCTTTCCGATCCTCATTTATTACAAGCTGGACCAGTTGAAAGTAAGTCCCCATTACCTTTGGCAGACCAATTTGTCATGGGCCATGAAATTGCAGGACAAATTGTGGAAGTTGGAAGTGGATTAAAAGACCATCCTGAGTATAAGATTGGTGGTAGATTCGCGGTTCTTCCTCAATTAGCCTGTGGATATTGTCTTAGTTGCAGAAAGGGTTTGGATACTGATTGTCAAGAATCCACTCAAGTACATGGATTAAATGAAGATGGTGGATTCCAGTCATATTTATTAGTCAAGAATATTAGAACCTTATTGCCAATTCCTGAAGGTGTTAGTTATGAAGTTGCTGCTGTTAGTACTGATTCAATGTTGACTCCATTCCATGCTATCCAAAAGGTTAAGCATTTATTACAACCAACTACTAAGGTCTTGGTTCAAGGATGCGGTGGTTTGGGCCTTAATGCTGTCCAAATTTTGAAACATTATAATTGTCATATTGTAGCAACTGACGTTAAACCGCAAGTTAAGGATATTGCTCTTGAATATGGTGCAAATGAATTCTATACTGATCTTAATAAATCGTCTCACGAACCTCGTTCCTTTGAAGTTATTTTTGATTTTGTTGGTATCCAACCAACTTTCAATATTTCTGATAAATATATCAAGAAATTAGGTACTATTTCCATGATTGGTTTGGGTAGAGGTAAATTGTTCATTCCAAATTATCCATTATCTGTTCGTGAAATCAATGTTATTTTTAATCATGGTGGTACTTCAGCTGAACAAATTCAATGTATGGATTGGATTAAGCGTGGTTTGGTTAAACCTAATTACCATCTAGTTGATTTTGAAAAGTTACCTCAAGCAATCGAAGATTTGGTATCTGGTAAAGTAACAGGCAGAGTGGTATTCAAGCCTAATGCAAACTCTTCTAGATTTTAGTATTCTGAATGTTTTCTGCATGATGTGTAAATGAAATGAGATTAAAACCCGAAAAAAAAAAATCACATTCCCGCATTTCGGATTGAATTGAAAATTTTCGACAACCACAACTCTTACTCTTCCTCTTCATTAAATTATATTAACAAATACAATGGCAAAGAAGTCAGGAGAAAACTCTAAAAAGGCACAGGGACAAGCCAGAAAGGCAGAGCAAGCAGCCAATAAGAAACAAGCTGCTTTCGATGCATTGGAAGCTGAAGAAGCATCCAAATGGGAACAAGGTGGCAAGAAAGGAAACAAAAAGAAAGAAGAAGAACAATTCAAAAGAGAAGAAGCAGCTCGTAAGAAAGCGGAACGTGATCTATTATTACAGGCTGAAGAAGCAAGTATGCCATCCAAGCCAACTAAATCGAAACAAAGAGGTGCTGAAAAGATTGCTACCAAGAGAACAGGTAAAATTGATGATTTCCTTGATTTTAATAGCGACAAACCTGAACTAAGTGCTAGCGGTATAGAAAGTGCATTGGAAGCTTTAGCATTGACCTCAACAGGAGGTGGTGTCAGTGAGAAGGATATTGATAGACATCCCGAAAGAAGAGTTAAAGCTGCCTACGCCGCATATGAAGATAAAAGATTACCCGAATTGCGCAAAGAACATCCAGGCTTGAGGTTACAACAAATTAAGAATCTAGTATTTAGAGAATTCCAGAAATCGTCTGAAAATCCAATGAATCAAGATACAAATATTCAGTATAATGCCAGTAGAGACGATGTGGCAAATAAAAAGAAGGAAGTCAGAGCTTCTAGAGAAAGTAAGTTTGCATGATAGATATATTTTGAATTTAAGAAGATTATAGGTGGCAAATTGTGTTTGTAAATATGTGTATATAGTTAAAGGGTTGTCAAATAAAGTAATTAAATAGACTTAAAGAAAACACATGAACTAAACTTTGAACTTTCTTTTGAATAAATCACGTTTTATTTGCCTTCACCCATAGTGGTTACCCGCCTGGCAATGAATGTTGTGATTTTGTGTTCCACTTTTTTCTTCGTTCTCTGGTGGTAGAAAAATCTTGAGGGTTGGCTATGTGAAACTTAAGGCGGCAGAGAATGGAGACAGTCAATTCTACAGAACAGGTTTTAGAGACTATTCTATAAGTATAAAGAGATATACTGTTGTGACATGTTCTTATTTTTATAAAAAACAATTACCAGAAATGAACTATGAGAAGATTGATGCTAGATACATTAGTTTGGTAAAGTGCAGACATTCTTGATCCTAGAATCAATGGTAAGAGGATATGGGAGTAAATTACAGTCGAACTAGTTAATGTTAATAATGGCAGTGCAAATATTGGTAAATGAGAAACTAAACTCTCAACGTAATGGTTTGCTAAATAAGACTAAGGTAAAAAAAAGTATTGATTATAGCTAAAAGTTGCAAAGGAAATTTAATAAAAGAAGAGAAAAACATGAGAAAATTTCATTACGCAAGCAAAAAAAAAAAAATCTCAATTGAAGAAATATAAATACAGGTTCCAATCATCAATTCTTTTTTTTCCCTCGTTCTGTCCGCTCGAATAGTCAAAACCAAAACACACGTTATTTCATTATTACCAGTAGTTCAGTTATTTGTATATATACATATATATATCATTGATAATTCCAAAACGAAAAAAAGAAGCGACCACTACAATAATAAGAGTTGTATACCTAGGATTGTAATATTCATTCAGAATCATTTTTTACTCCAGGAATAAAAACTCATCGACAAACACAAATAATCGACGCTACCAAATTATAACTTTTCTATAAACCATGTCAAGATTAGATAGATTAGTCATTCTATTGGAAACCGGATCAACTCCATTTATAAGAAACACGGCGGCTGATCAGTTATCTGATTTAGCCAAGGGTCATCCAGAAGAAATTGTCAGTCTACTAGGAAGAGTCTATCCTTACTTAAAGTCACCCAAATGGGAAACAAGAATCGCGGCAGCTAGAGCATTCGGTGGGATAGTTAATAATGCAGAATTATGGGATCCAAATTCAGAAAAGGCAATTAAATTAGAGCAGGCTGAAAGTAATCTAGTAAAACAAGAGTTAAATCAATCAACAATTGTTAAACAGGAAGAAGAAGAAATAAAGATTAAGTTGGAACAAGATGAAGAATTAAAAAAATTGGATGATACATTATCGAATTTAGTTGAATTTGGTTCATTTAGTTTACATGAGTTGATAAAGAGTCAGTTTAAATTGCTAGCAACGAAATCAGATGAGCATAGAGATGAAATGATTAATGACTGTGACAGAACGTTAATTGGAAGAATAAAAAGACATAGAGTTTCCATATTACGAGATAACGAGATTGACACAGATAATGAAAAATCAGAAACCAATAGTCCAGGACCGGAAGATTCAGAACAAGGACCACCCTCCGATGTGAAATCTGAATTCAACAACTCTTCAAATTCATCATTCACTCCATCACCAGTTCAAAACTTATCAAAGCCTGTATCTAGCGCGAGACTAAAAGCAATACAAAAAAGACGAGCTAAAGTCAGCGCTAAGTCAAATGCAAACAGAGTAAAAGCGGTGGATATATCACAAAGTTCGATTTCAAGGCAAATGATAGAAAACGGGGAAGGAATGGACATCGATTCTCCTACACCAGATAGTCCACAATTTGATATTACATCTCAACAAGGTGGTGAAAAATTGGTGGTTGAAGCAAAGGCCCCTGAATTATCGCCGTTGTTATCACAGCACAATAAAGTCGCCGGATTAATATGGCAATTCCAAGGTGTTTACGAATTGTTGTTGGCAGATTTATTTGATGACAAGTGGGAGATCAGACATGGTTCGGCATTGGGCTTACGAGAATTAATTAGAAAGCATGGGAAAGGGGCAGGTAGAGTAATGAATAAAAGTCGACAAGAAAATGACAAAAATAACGCTGCAACATTGGAGGATTTGTCTGTAAGGTTATGTATCTTATTTTGCCTTGATAGATTTGGAGATTATGTTAGTGATACTGTTGTTGCGCCAGTCAGAGAATCCTGTGCTCAAACATTAGCAGCATTATTGATTCACTTAGATGACGAAACTGTTATTAAGACATTTAATTGTTTAAACACCTTGGTTCTTCAAGAAGATTTAGTACCAAAATGTTGGGAGGCCAAGCATGGTGGAATGTTGGGTGTAAGATACCTTGTGAGTGTTAGAACAGATATACTTTTACAAAATCCTCAAATGTTGGATCAGGTAGTGAAAATGGTGCTACATGGTTTAAAGGAAAACGATGACGATGTTCAATCGGTTGCTGCTTTGACATTAACTCCAATAGCATCAGAGTTTGTCTGCACGATGCAAAGTTCGGTTCATTCATTGTTGACTGTGATTTGGGACTGTCTTGTTAATCTACGTGATGATTTATCAGCATCAATTGGATCGGTTATGGATTTGTTGGCAAAGTTATGTAGTCATAAACAAGTCATTGAAATTATGCAAAAGGAAGCGGCTGAAAACAATGAAAACTCTTTTGAAAATTTGGTTCCTAGATTATATCCATTCTTGAGACATTCAATAACAAACGTTAGAAAAGCAGTGCTACGAACCATATTGGAGTTTTTGTCAATTGATGACCCATCAACCAAAGCATGGATAAGTTCAAAAACTTTAAGATTGGTATTTCAAAATCTATTAGTGGAACAAAATCAAGATGTATTAAGATTATCCACTGAAGTATTTGACAAATTATTATTAGAAGTCAGTAATAGTACAACACTCAACATTGACAAAATATTTATTTCTCAAGCGACACCATTATTAACATTAACGATGACACCAATTGGAATCTCACGACATAATTACCAAATGAATACATCCTTGATAATTAGACCATCAGGACAACCATTAGGTCCGTTGGACGATGAAGAGAAACGAGGAAAGAAGAGGAAAACACA
The DNA here is from genome assembly GCA_030578955.1 of Hemisphaericaspora insectamans. NCBI lineage: Eukaryota > Fungi > Ascomycota > Pichiomycetes > Serinales > Debaryomycetaceae > Hemisphaericaspora > Hemisphaericaspora insectamans. The sequence continues at coordinate 4,941 of JAKTZT010000232.1, read as the reverse complement.
AGAAGAACCAACTCCGGACATCCCAGTCGAAGACTTAAAAGTTAACATAGACGCCCCAATGTATAAGGGTGATGTAATGCTAGTAGGATATGACAAGTTTATTGCATGTAGATGTTCGGCGGTTCATGCTTTTGGAGCAACATTGGCATATTTGGAATCCGAGGAAGAATTGTTAAATATTTTCAAGTCCATTTCAAATTATTTAAAGGCACCGCATGCCACATCTAGGTTACTAAGCTCATTTATCATTCAGGAATATGCAGCAAGCTTGGAATCCAGGAATATTAAAGTGAATGAAAAGGTCGTTGAGATTCTTTCCGAAAATTTATTAGAAGTTTTGCAATCACCTGAAACATTACCACACTTCCGTGAGTTGGTACCTACATTAAAGTCAGTCAGAACATCATGTTTACAATTATTCGATGTCTTTATTACTGCAGGTAAGATCTCGCCGTCGAAGATTCCACAGTTACCAGTGGTGGTTCATGGTGAGGCGGATGCTGGACCCAATGCATTTGGACTTGAAAATGCTGAGAATTTATGTGGTGAAACTTTTGAAAAATTGAAGAAATCCTTGTCGACAACTTATAGATTATCTGCAAATCAAGCTCTTGTTGTGGCGAAACAAAGGATTCAGATTGCGATTGACGAAGCACGAATTGCAAGTACTGGTAGAATTACTAGTATTTTAGCTGGATATGCTTCTGCCATTCTATCATTATGTGGAGTTCCAAAAAAGCTTAACCCGATTATCAGATCATTAATGGATAGCATTAAATCCGAAGAAACATTAACATTACAGAAACGTTCAGTTAAGGCTATAGGAAAACTAATCAAAGAACTTAATTTGGTTGGTAAAAAAGGTGCTGCTGATAAAATAGTGAAGAATTTATGTGCTTTCTTATGCGTTGATACTTCTGAAGTCCCCGAATTTCACCACAATGTTAGCTTCACAGATTGTATTCTATCACTAAGGAAGGAAGAAGCAAAGACAGATCCATTAGATCTCGCAGCTCATGAACGTGCTGTTTATGAAGCTAGAATTAAACGTAATGGGTCCTTGTTGGCATTGGAAGAATTATTAAGCATTTATTTTTCAAAATTATTCGATGAAGTTCCGAAATTGAAAGAAATCATGATTAGTCCATTGAAATATTTGGAGAGTTCTTCTAGTGAGGAAATTGTTAAGGATGAATTGAAAGGGCAAAGCATTATTGACGCATTAGGTATTTTGCGTGCTTTGTTACCTAAAATGGATAAATCATTGTATCCTGAAATCACTGATAATTTGGAATTATTATTACCAGGGTTGAAATCAGAATATTCTGTATTCCGTTATTCGACAGCAAAATGTTTAGCTACTATTTGCTCAGTAGTGCCAACAAAAGCTTTTACATTTTTAGTTAAACATGTTTTACCAATGTTAAACAATGCTGGTTCAATTAAAGAGCGACAAGGTGCCATTGAAACCATCTATCATATATCAACCACGATGGGATCTGATATCTTACCTTATATAGTTTTCTTGATTGTTCCAGTATTAGGAAGAATGAGTGACTCTGATCATGATGTACGGGTATTGGCAACTACAACATTTGCAGCTATTATCAAATTGGTTCCCCTAGAAGCAGGTATACCAGATCCTGAGGACATGCCTCAAGAATTATTGGAAGGAAGAGACCGTGAACGTGACTTTATTCAACAAATGATGGATCCAACAAAGATTAAACCTTTTGATTTACCAGTTACTATTAAAGCTACTTTACGTAAGTATCAACAAGAAGGGGTCAATTGGTTGCATTTCTTGAATAAGTATCACTTGCATGGTATCTTGTGCGATGACATGGGATTAGGAAAGACTTTACAGACTATTTGCATCATGTCATCCGATCACCATATTCGTGCTGAAAAATATAAGGAAACACAATCTCCTGAATTTAGAAGGTTACCTTCTTTGGTTATCTGCCCTCCTTCATTGACTGGACATTGGGAACAGGAACTTAATCAATATGCGCCATTTATGAGTGTTTTGGTATATGCTGGTAATCCTGCCACTAGAATTCCATTGAGATCGAAAATGACTGACGTCGATGTTGTTGTTACTTCTTATGATGTTAGTAGAAATGATGTTGACTATATTTCTGGTCAAGAGTATAATTATTGTGTTTTGGATGAAGGTCATATTATCAAGAATGCTGCTTCTAAGTTGACAAAATCTGTTAAACGAGTAAGAGCAGAGCATAGATTGATATTATCTGGAACACCAATTCAAAATAATGTATTGGAATTGTGGTCCTTATTTGATTTTTTGATGCCAGGATTTTTAGGTACGGAAAAGGTATTTCATGAAAAGTTTGCGAAACCAATCGCTGCGAGTAGAAATAGCAAGACATCGTCAAAAGAACAAGAAGCTGGAGCATTGGCCTTGGAATCGTTACATAAACAAGTGTTACCGTTTATGTTACGTCGTCTAAAAGAAGATGTTTTGTCTGATTTGCCTCCAAAGATTATTCAGGATTATTATTGTGAATTGAGTGAATTACAAAGGAAACTATACAAGGATTTTGCAAAATCTCAAAAAGCCACTGTTCAAGAACAAGTAACTACTCAAGGTAAAGAAAAGGAAGCAAAAACTCATGTATTCCAGGCTTTGCAGTATATGAGAAAATTATGTAACCACCCAGCTTTGGTGTTATCTCCACAACATCCTAGATATCCTGAAATAGCTGAATTTTTACAAAAGCGAAATTCTGATTTAAGAAATATTGAACATTCACCTAAATTATTATCCTTAAAGACACTTTTATTGGAATGTGGGATTGGTACTAATGATAGTGATTATCTTTCGAATAAGTTCAAGCAAAGGCAAAGTCAACAACAACTAATATCAGCAGAAGGTGTTATATCTGAACATCGTGCATTAATCTTCTGTCAATTGAAGGATATGTTGGATATTGTCGAAAATGAATTATTGAAAAAGTATTTACCTTCAGTTACATATATGAGATTGGATGGTAGTACTGATCCACGTGAACGTCAATCCATTGTGCGTAAGTTTAATGAAGATCCTTCCATAGATATTTTGTTGTTAACAACAAAAGTTGGTGGTCTTGGTCTTAACTTAACTGGTGCTGATACTGTTATATTTGTTGAGCATGATTGGAACCCAATGCAAGATTTGCAAGCAATGGATAGAGCACATCGATTGGGGCAAAAGAAGGTCGTGAATGTTTATAGATTGATTACCAAGGATACTTTGGAAGAGAAGATTATGGGATTACAAAAGTTCAAGATGAACATCGCATCTACGATTGTTAATCAACAAAACGCTGGATTACAATCGATGGATACAAACCAGTTATTGGATCTTTTTGATGTGGATGAAAATGCAGTTGCAGCAGGGCCTTCTACTTCTAACGATGATGCTCAGAAAGGTGATGATAGAAAAGATAATATTAACAATAACATGCCAGAAGATTTGGCTGGTGGTCTTACTGGTAAGGCTGCTGGTGCAGTTGGAGAGTTGGCCGACTTATGGGATGAATCGCAGTATGAAGAAGAATACAATCTTGATAATTTTATCAAAACTCTTAAATAGATTTTTTTTCATTTAAATATATTTATAAATACACTGATTAGAGGTTATCTGATACCAGTGGAGTTAATGTAAGCGAGAAGTGAGCCGCATGATGGATCAGGCTAAGAAAATATTTTTTTTTCCTTTGAAAAATTAAACTTAAAATTTTTTTTTTTTGCTTCTTCAATATTTTTCTTAATTCCCTTCTTCTTGAGGAGATCTTCAATTAAATTCTGAAACTCTAAAGGTTCTATTAGCTCCCTATATTATTCCAAATAGTCTTTTTTTGATTGTGTTTTTTTTTTCTTGCTTCAAATATACTCAGAACTAATGGCTTCTCCGATTTCCAAAGAACAAAGATTGTTGGTGTTAGAAAGAGATGCCGAAACTGCATATCCTTTTTTAGCATCCGATGAGTATTCTTCCACACATAGACAAGCAAGAGATGAATTTCAAATGGCCAAAATCGAAAAACTGAAACAAGAAACAAAAGCAAAAGAAGTGAAACCATGGGTGCACTTTGTTGCTGGTGGTGTAGGGGGTACTGCTGGTGCCATTTTCACATGTCCCTTGGATGTGGTGAAGACGAGATTACAATCAGATGTCTATCATTCTACATATAATAAAACTCCCAAATCTAACAATCCGTTTATGAAAATGGTTCAGCATTTTGCTGAAACCGGACTGGCTCTTCGTGAGTTATACGTGAAGGAAGGTTCTTCGGCTTTGTTTAAAGGATTGGGACCAAACTTGGTTGGGGTTATTCCAGCAAGGTCGATCAATTTCTTCACCTACGGAGCTACCAAGGATTTACTTATTAAAACATCTACGGCACAAAAAGAAGAGACTTGGATGCATTTAATGTCAGGTATAACTGCAGGGATTGTTACGTCTACTGCAACCAATCCAATTTGGTTAATCAAAACCCGTTTACAATTGGATAAATCAAATGGTAAACACTTTAAGAATAGTTGGCAATGTTTAAAGCATGTGATGAGAAATGAAGGTATCGTTGGTCTATATAGAGGGTTAACTGCATCATATTTGGGTGGAGTTGAATCTACTTTACAATGGGTGTTATATGAACAAATGAAAATGTTTATTAACAAGAGATCTTTACAAATACACGGAAGCGACCCAACCAACAAGACAACTCGAGATCATATAATGGAATGGTGTGCTAGATCGGGTGCTGCCGGTGCTGCAAAATTCGTAGCCTCCTTAATCACCTATCCTCATGAAGTTGTTAGAACTCGTTTAAGGCAAGGCCCAGTTGAAGCTACTGGAAAGCCCAAATATACCGGGTTGATTCAAACTTTTAAGTTAGTCATCAAAGAAGAAGGATTTGTAAGTATGTATGGTGG
>JAKTZT010000230.1:0-14277 GCA_030578955.1 Hemisphaericaspora insectamans | reverse complement strand
ACATGTCATTTTTAAATTTAAATATATTCCCTAATCCTATTGAAATCACTAATGAAGAACAATTCTATAATTCTCATATTGCTATATCAAAGGAAAATGACAAAATTGATTTCCATAATAGATTAAAACATTTCTTTATATTTTCAACTGCTGGTAAACCAATCTATACTATGAATGGTTCAGATGAATTAATTGTGGGGTATATGGGAATCTTAACTACAATTCTTTCAACATTTGAAGAAAATATCCATGAAGAAATAAAATCAATAAATGTTGGTAATGAAGTTAAAATTGTAGCATTAAATAAAGCTCCATTGGTATTGGTGTGTATATCCAAAATAAGTTATGAAATATGGTCAAGTGATCATGAGTCTGGATTAAATGGACAGGCTACTGTATCTGATAATGACAATATCATATTATTGAATCAATTGAATACATTGTATAATTACTTGTTATCAATTTTATCCAAACCAACAATTGAAAGAAGTTTTCAAAATAGATTAAATTATGATTTACGAAGAGTATTAAATCCACTTGATTTTCATAATTTAGATTGTTTATGTATGAAAATGACTTTTGGATTACCTTTAACTCCAGAAAAATTATTATATGATACTTCAACTTTTGATTTTTATATTAGTGAATTATTAGAATCTTCATTACAAAATGTTCGAATCACAAATACAACAAGAACAAGATTAAATCAAATTTTACTTGACTGTAAAAAACTTCGATTAAAAGAACAACCAGAGACAGATGATAAAATGAGTATTAAATCCGATAGAATAACTGCAATGTTTGGTATGAAATCATCACAAGATTATGATAAATATCTTGCTTCCGATTTATTATTTGCCATGATTACAACAACTTCTAGCAATAAGATTTTAAGTTTTATGAAACCCAAGAATCATAATCTTCCAAATGAAGATTTAAAACTCCTATTTACAATTATAGATTCAACAAAAACCCATATAACTGATGTTAATGAAATGTCGGAAGATATGTGGTTCCCATTATGTATGCCGAATTTTAACCCTAATGGATTCTTGTATGTCTTTGTTAAAACTTTTGATTTAAGTGAATATTTGAAATTATCAACAAAATCTATAAATGTGATTTTAATAAGTAGTAACAAAAATTCATTTTTCCATATGAAAGAATTATCCAATTATATAATTTATAAAATCACAAAACATCGTAAATTCTTGGAGAAATTTGATCGAGAATTAGACAATGCCAATAAATTATCAATATTTAGAGATATTAAAGTTCCTGTTATAAAACATTTCATCTATAAATTAAAAAAATATGATCAATTCATTATGAGTGATTTCTTTCATTTGGATAAAAGTTTAAGTAGTGTTTTACAATTGGTTTATTTTTACAGTTCATTATATCATAATAAGGCAACCAAAATGAAATCTAAAAAGAATGTACATACTCCACAAAAGTTGGATGTTAATAATTTTAAGAAATTGACATATGCCAAATGGAATTATGGCAATGGCAATAATGGTGTAATTACGGGATTTATGTTGTCGGATAATAATTTTGAGTTTTATTGTTTATGTGAAGATGGTGATGGACCTGTGAGTTCGAAAGAGTTGATTGGATATGGGTTAAGGATTATTAAATGGTGTGAAAAGAATCACAAGCGGTTGTTTATACAAAGAGGTGTAACTGGATAGATATAGAGCTTTGTTTTAATTAATTAATTCAAAAAAAAAAATATTTCTTAATAAGTAAATGGTTTAATAAATGTACATGATGTAAAAAAAACGATGCAGTAACTATTTAAGAATGGCAGTTTCAGCAGACTTGAAAAGATCAGATAATTTTTCAGTATATTTCTTATGCATATCTTCCAATTCTTTCAACATTTTATTTTCAGCATCACTAAGTTTTTGTTTCTTAAGATGGTTGTTAAATTGATGTCTAAAATGGCCCCTTACTGCTGCCAACGAATCAGTTTTTGCATGTTTAAAGTTCTCCATAATCTCCTTCAACTGCTTTACATTCTCTTTCTTGGATTCAGTAGTTAAAGTAGGTAAAGGTACTTTAATGGCAAACTTATTAGTTGGATCAACTTGACCACTCATATTTAATTCAGATCCTAAAATAGCATTGATCACGTGCTTACCATAATCAGGGTCAAATAATGTTATGACAAAATGTCTACCTTTAATCAGCGTCTGAGCAATTGAAGTAAATGGAACTTCACCATCTGGAGTTTCAATAAGAAGATTATCAAAGAGTTGAGGATTTGCTTTACCTAATTGAACTTCACGAGCTGTTTTGGAAAAATGATCCAAGACTTTATCGAATTGGGCTGAAACATCTTTGAAATCGATTTCAATTACTGGTGTTTCTTCTATTTCTGCTTCTTCTTCAGCTGCTGCTTTGGCAGCATTCTTTTTGTTTTTAGATCTTTTAGCGAGGGATGGAGTGGTGGTGTGGAAAAAGGACGATTTGGTGAAGGTGCTTATGAAAGGGGTGACCATGGGTTTGGATTGGATAAGGAGAAGGCGACTGGTAGGAAGGAGCCTGATTATGGCTGCTCTGGAGAACATGATTCAATTAGAGTGTTAGTTACAATTGGTGTGTAGCTTGTAAGAAGCATGGATCTTCTTGAAGGTTGTTTAAAAATTCTGAAATGGATGCTGGAGAGGTCGTGTGAGAACAAAAAAAAACTTTTTACAATTCAATTGGCTGCAATAAATGCTGTTATAAATTATATCTCTATATTTTATGTTTATTTACTTATTGAACTCTTGTAACAATTCCAAACAAGAATTTGCTTCTCTTCCTACTTCGCCACCTTCTTTCACCAACCCTCTCAAGTGCTTCATCATTGGATTCATAAAAACGTCCACCATGACTTTTCGTCTTGTTTCCAAATCTTCCGCCGTAATTGAATCCAAATCCTTAATTGTAAAGGAATCATCAGCACTACCACCCCTTTCGTCGTGTCTCTTGGGTAATTCTTTTACAAACAATTTTATCGATGCAAAGGCTTGAGGAGTTCCTGAAGGAATTAGATATCTATATGATTGCGGATGTACACTTACCAACTTCTCCAAATCAATTTCATCCCTTTCTGTCCCCTCTAATGGGAACAACGCAACTTTTAAGAAATTTTTCAAGACAGCTAAATGTCCAATTCGAGCTTTTTTTGACGCACCTCCCATAGATGAACTAGTAGTAATCGCGAGTGAATTGGATTTCCTGTCTTCTGATAATGTCCATGCCATGAGCGTGAAGTATGACTTCATAATCTTTATAAAATACGATTTAACCAATGTGTTTACTGCACAAGAAATCAATATATCGAGAAACTTTGTCGCAGAATTTCTTATATCTGGTTGAATATGGGTCATGGCAGAATTTATGAATAAGATGATTGAACGAATATGTAAATCCAATAAACCTGGTTGTTTCTCTGCACTGGCTGATAAAAGTGACATAAGTCCAGTACGAACTTTTGCAGACTCGTCGAGTATTAATGGAATAGTGGCTGTTAGGATTTGTTTGTATGTGGAAGGGTTGGAAGGTAAGTGTTGTTCTATATAGGTTAACACTTCCTTTCTGGTAGTTGATGAGTGATGTTTGGTAAGGGATAGGTGATGAGATAAATCTACATCTTCCTTTTTACTACCTGGCTTCGATGAAACGGTGTGTGCTGTGGAAGCTTTTGCTGCTATGGATTGGTTGGGTAATGAGATGGTTTTGGCAACGAAAGATGTGTCGGTGTAATTGTCTGGTTTAGCTGCCGTTTTCCCAACTTTAAGTTTTGCTTTGACAAAGTCCTTGGCTTTCTCTTGTCTCTTTCTCTTTGATCCCATAATTTCTGTTCTTTGAATCTTATCTCCACTTATCGTGCATGGAGTGAGTATAAAATCATTTTTTGAGTCAAACTCATCGCACAAATCTCGGCAGGCAACAACAAAAAAAAAGAGCCGCACACTTAAAAAGGCACTCGCGAGATCATAAAACAATTGACAACAAACGACTTTCTTAATCCCTTACAACCATTAGCATAAAGCAGAAAGAGTGTTTAAAAGGAAATGTTTGGTGTTCATTCTAGTCAATACGGTACTGGTAATGATATAGATAGTTTGCTACTAAATTCACTTTCGTTAGATGATCGTAAATTCCAAAAGCAACAGAATCAATTTAGCGACAATGTAAACCACTCGCATCAGCATTCACAATTCTATCAAGATGACTATAGTGACGATCCAATGGATATAGATTCTGAAGAGGATGTGATACGTTCATACAATACAAATACCACAGATTCAACTGAAGCTAATCTTGTCATTGACGAAGAAACAATTGAAAGTACAAACACTCCAGATCAGGATGATCATGATGAAGAAGAAGAAGAGGCTAGCTTCATATCAAGCATACTTTCTCCCACAATGCTTGGTGCAAAACTTGCAATCAGGGCTCCTAAGTTACTCATGCCGCCACCTCCGTCTGAAAAGCAATCATCAACTGAACTGGACGACAAAATAGATTACGAATATGATACCAGTTTATACAATCCTACAAAAAGTGACAACCATATCAGAAATCGATTTGGAGATAGGAACATTAGTCGCTTTTCTTCAGTGTCCAATATAGATTCCTTCTTGGCTCCTCGTGCTCAACCAAAAAACCAATTCAACGAGAACAATAGTAATAGTCAGTTTGGTGGGAACGGATACTTCACTAATAATGATATGAATCAGTCGTATATGTTGAGAAAGTCTTTTGGGTTACAGAACCCGGTAACGATTCATCACCATCATTACTACTACAATTCATCTTCCTCTGATAGCATAAAATTAAATGACACTGCTCCAAATCAAATTGTTCCAAAACAAGAGCTGCAAGAAATTCAGAAATATGATGAATCAGCAACCAATCAGCATAACAATCAACTTCAGCTTCAACAAAGATTAGTTCTTCCTGTGCCTTGGAAATCCAACATTTCCCCGCTGGATAGAGTTCCCTACCTCCTATCATCCTACCTCCAAATCTTTGTCAATTTCACAGCAACGCTATACTCCTTCTACATAATTTCCAATATAATCTCCTCAATTAAACGTGATATATCATACAAACTCGCCCAACAAACAACCAATATATTGACATCCATTGAAACCTGTCGTAGAGCATATATAGAAAACCAATGCCATCCAGATACAATAGTGCCTTTATTAGAAAAGAAATGTGCTTATTTTGAACGATGTATGTCACAGGACCCATTCAATGGTGGAGGTAATATGGTGAAGATAAGCGCTGAAACTATTGGTGTATTAGTTAATTCGTTGATTGAGCCTCTTGGCATGAAATTTTTTATGTTTGTTGTTGTGTTTGCTGTGACAGTCTTTGCTTGTAATTTTTCATTTGGATATATTCGAGCAAAGAGCTATTATGGATGGAGTGCCACTAATAATGTCGAGGAAAGAATGTTACATCCCGATGATATGATTATTGATTAGTTATGAGAAACAACTTTTATACAGATATTGATATTACAAATATACGTTCGAGCTGCGTAAAGTATTAGCTCTTTCAATAAGATGGAAGCTTCGCAAATCGTTATGTCTGTAATAGAAAATTCATAATTGTTATTCTCTTCTAGTGAAGTTTAAGGCTTCTGAGTTCTTTGGTGGACCGAATATGACCCGCTTCAATTGTTCTTAAAAAAATTCGCAACCTATTTTTCTTCAAGCACACAATGAGGCGTATTTAAAAGCGAATATTATGAATCGCCCTTTTTATATAGTATTGCATTTCAGATCCACATCAGTCAAAAAATAAAAAATGCACAAGATTTATGTGTTGGTTGGGGGTATACTTTGTGATTAAGTTGTTAGTCTGCAAATTGCCGTATTCTATGGCATGATAGACTGTGTGCACAGGGCCATTGTTCCATTCATGTGTGACTGTCAATTGAATTCAATCCCAGTCACTAAAGCTTTTATGACAAACTTTAGACAAAATTTGCAAGAAATTCAAAGATCACCGAAGAAGTGAACGGAGAGAAATTGCTTAATTTCTTTCACTCATGTGAAATTACTTGCTGACAAATTGAATGAGTTACGCAGTCCCAATGGAGTTAACAAAAGTCCTACGGGCGAAAAATAGCAGAATTGTTTCTGGGAAAGAGCATTTGCTGAAATGGTAAATACGGAGGAACTCGAGGACAAAGGGGCCAAAAAATGTAAGCATAGAAGGGCAGGAAAATGGGAATCCGGAACGGTCGTTTTTCTGGACAAACCCTGCAGACTTAGAACGAAAATTTTGTGTAAATTAAAGAACTTAACTTAATTTTTTTTTGCTTTCTTCGTGTTGTTTGGTGCAGCCTTGTGAACCCAATCAACAGTTTCATGTTTTATCAGTGGTTGGGTTAACAACATATTTTTTTTTGACTCTTTGAAGACCATATGAAATGTGATTCGTCGGTGTGTCATTAGGTGAAATTGATTAATAATCCGTGAAATATCCATATGTTCTTTAAATCTGTGGGAGATTAAATCCGGCTAGTTATTTAATTCCGGAGATGGAATTTTTTTTTAAATTTTGTTGGGAGAAAATAAAATATTTTATTAATCTCCATGCGGGTTTATTGCACTTTAAGTATGGCGGGCTGGCGTAATTGTTACACAAAAACAACAAAGAAACGATTGGTTAAATCCGCTTGCCAAATTTATTTATGTTTCAACGGCCCACATTAATTTTGCAATTTAATTTAAATAGACGAATTTTCAACATATTCTTTTGAGAGATTCAGTAAGTTAAGATTTGTTTTAGAAAATTTACTTTACAATTCATTAACAATGGGAATCCTTGGTACATCAGCAGCTGAAGAGGACCAGCTTAGAAACGCTCATATCTCACTACAAGGTGTGCCAGAGAATAGATATTCTACATACAGCTCAAATACTGGTTCCTCTGCTTATGTCACCGCAGATGAACAAGCCAGCCAAGACGACGAGCAATCTACAAATAACCCATCTCACAATGAACTGATTCACTCAGAGCCTTTAGAGGACGATAGATCAACAATTAAAGAATGGCCTAAACAAGGACAGTTAGATTCCCATTCCAAAGAACAGGCAATCTCTCAGGAAAAACAAATACCAACAAGTTTGTCTAAATCTAATACTTCTGATGACGGGTCAAGCAAAGATTCAAAATGGAGAAAGCATTCCCATGAGGTGGAAGCTTTCTCTCCCGATATGGATGAAAATGTATTGAACAGAATTTTTACTCTTGAAAGAATTGCATCCAGAAAATCAATTGAAGAAATGGCACACGAGGAAATCTTACATGATTATAATTCTTTACCGACCCCTTCGTCAAAAGATAAGGTATGGGAAGTCAAAGACCTAGACTTTGACGGTCCCAATGATATCGCAAACCCACATAATTGGCCATCATGGAAGAAATGGATGGTGACTTATTCAGTTGCTGCTTTATGTCTTTGTTCCACATTAGGTTCTTCGATGTTTGTGGCAAGTGTTCCCGAATTAATGATTAGCCTTGGGTCCTCACAAGAATTAACACTCTCAGGTTTGACTTTTTACGTTCTTGGTCTTGCATTCGGTCCAGCTATTACTGCTCCATTATCAGAAGTTTTCGGTAGAAGATGGATTTATATTATTTCCTTACCAATTGCCATGTTGTTCACTATGGGTGTTGGTCTCTCTGAGAATATTCATTCCATTTTAGTGTTAAGGTTTTTTTGTGGATTCTTTGCAAGTCCAGCATTGGCCGTTGCAGGTGGTAGTATCAGTGATCTCTGGTCCAACGATCCACCCAAACAATCTCTAGCAGTCGCTCTTTTCTGCTTGTGTCCTTTCCTTGGTCCTGTATTAGGCCCAATTATTGGTGGGTTCGCCGCTGAACACAAAGGTTGGAAATGGTCAGCTGCATGGGTCTTGCTTATGTTTTTCGCAGCATCTTGGCCATTTGCCATTCTTTCTCCCGAGACTTATAAACCAATTATCCTTAAGAATAGAGCTATTAAGAGGGGACTCAAAGTGAACTCACCAAAACTTAACAAGGCATTCCTTAAAAGAATCATTTTCTTTGATTTGTTAAGACCATTTGAATTGTTATTTAGAGAACCAATTGTATTTTTCATGTCCCTTTATATTTCCTTTGTTTTTGCCGTTTTGTTTGCATTCTTTGAAGCATTCCCCGTTATTTTTAGAGGAATCTACAAGATGGATTTAGGAGTTTCTGGTCTTCCATTCTTATCTGTTATGGTTGGTCAAATGGCTGCTATTGCTGTATACATCATTTTGGATAAAACTGTTTATTTCCCTAAAAACCCAGATGGAACCCGTGGTAAACGTGACGAAAATGGGAATTTTGTGTGGGATGCACCAGAAACTAAACTTTTAATTGGAAAAATTGGTTCAATTTTCCTTCCAATTTCTTTATTTTGGCTTGGATGGTCTTCCAGAGAATCAGTCAGTTATTGGGCTCCTTTGATTTCTGGAGCTCCTTTTGGGTTTGGTCTTATTTTGATTTTCCTTTCAGTTGTGCTTTACTTCGCAATGTCATTCCCTCCCATGAATGTTGCCCTGGCTATTGCAGCTAACAACTTGTTAAGATATATCTTGGCATCCGTGTTTCCATTATTTACAGTGCAATGTTTTGAGAATTTGGGAGTCGATTGGGCAGCCAGTTTATTTGCATTTATTGCATTAGCGATGGTTCCTGTTCCATTTGTTTTTGCTAAATTTGGACCTCAATTGAGGGCAAGAAGTAGATATGGTTATGCAGCATTTTTCAAGAAACTTGCCGAAGAAGCTGAAGCTGCTAAGTACGCCGAAAAGGAAGTGGTTGTCGAGAAGGAGGATGTTTGAAGTAATAAGGTTTGAAGGCTGTCGTTTACTCTTTCGTTGGGATCTTTATAGAGTTTTTGGCCAACCACTTGGTAAGATAATATGGAAGGTTGTGTTTGATCTAAACTCCACTATATGAACTTAATATTTTTGTTTGTATAGCTTATCTAATACATATTTTAATATCGTGACTTACTCTCCTGTCATAAATATTAACGCTTTGAGAAGTGTAAATTTATAAGTAGATTATTCGTTGTTGAGACTAAAGAAACTTTCAAGGTTTTCTTTAGTTTGTCGAACTTCATTAGCTTTGCATAAAATGAATCAACTTGGTCGAAATATTGCTCCTGTTGTCGTAGCGCTACCAACAATACAAGTCATGTGCTTAATATTTTTTTGTGCAAAAAAAAAATCTTTATGAGAACCAGATTTTCACAACCACAAACACCACATCAGAAGTGTTCCAAATCAATCAATCTCCAACCACGATACAAATACGTAATCAACCGGACATATCAACTACTAGCTTACTATTTTTCGATTTACCAAGTTTTTTCCCGTTACTAAAGTCAAATAATTCCTATATTCCAATTGCCATAAGTATTACAGTTTAAACACAATGAATAACAACCCAAATATGTCCAATCAAAGCTTGGGAGGCGATGATCAACAGGGCGCTCCCAACATGGCAAATCAGAACATCAACCAACAGATGCAAAATAGACAGCAACAGCCACAACAACAGCAACCAACTGGACGACCCATGAACATTAACCCAAATCAACTAGCCCAGTTGGTCCAAGCAATGAAGAATGAAGTTGCTTTAGGCAAGAATGCCACTAATGAGAGTGAAAGACAACAACACTTCCACCGAGCAGAAAGTATTAGAAAAATCTTGGTCAACTATCTGACTCAGAAGAATCGATTACAGCAACAACAACGAAACCAACAACAGTTACTTCAAGCTCAACAGCACCAGCAGCAGCAACCACAACAATCACAGATTCAGAATTCTTTGAATGATCCTCTGCACCAAGAACAAATCCAAGCGGTGCAAGCGCAAGCCCAAGCCCTAGCAGCAGCCCAAAACAGAGGAATATCCAGCCCTTACATGCAGCAGCAACAACCAGGACAGCCTTCGCCGCATCTCCAAATGAACATGCAAGGCAGTAGACAACCTTCCAATCAATCAACTCCAATGATGGGTCAGTCTCCAAATACTTCGATCAGACAGTCACCATTAATGCAACACAAACAGGTACCAACTCCTGTTCCTGGGAGTTCCGGACAACAGGTTAGACAATCCCCATTGGTCCCACATCAATCACCACCCATGCAAAATCAACAGATTCCACAAGCTAGACCGATGAGTACTGGAAACTTCAAGTCTGGCGCTGGTACCACTAGCGGTGGTCTGGGCCAAACAATGCCAAATATCAGTCCGAATAATATTAGCATGGAGAGGTTCAACCAGGTTAGACAAAAGTTGGTAGAGGTGCAAAAGAGGATACAACTTTTGGAGCAAAGTAAAGAAGGTAATGTTACTCCTGAACAGATAAATATCATTGACAAAGAATTGGTTGAATGGCGAACTAAATTTCAACAATTCCAAAAAGTGGCTATTTTTATTAGAAACAAATTGATGGAGCAAGTGAAGAGCCAACAACAGAATGCGGCTGCGATTGGACAAGGATCAACTGCTTCTGTTGGTACACCTGTAAATCCACCAACGAGTGCCGATCAAAGATTTACTCCACAAATGCAACAAGGTGCCCAACAGAACCAACAGCAGAGGTTTAGTAATCAACAAAGAAATACTCCGATGGCTCAAGGGCAGGGTCAATCACAAGCATCAACACCTCTCCCAATGAGACAGACTCCACAGATGCCTTCCAAACCTCTCGTTCAACCGCCACAGCAACAACACCAACAACTTCCCATGACCCTGGCACCTACTCCATTTCCACAACCTCCGGCACCCATAAATCAACGTGCACCAAGCAGACAAGCTTCCTCTACGCCACAAACTCAACATCAGCCACCCCCAGTCACACAAGTCAAACAATCACAGCTAATTCCGATGAACAATACATTACCGGCATCTGCACCAACGCCGATGACTAATCAAAAAACGGCTGGTCCAGTAGCATCCAAAACAGCACCAGCATCAGCGTCGGGATCAACATCAGCTTCTGTCATCGGTAGAGGGGCAGGTAATAAATCGGTCTCCCCCACGGTCTCCGAAACAAGACCCCAACATGCATCGTCCCCCCTGAAGACAAGATCAAGATCTGTGACCAGTTTACAACCTGGTGGGTTGAATTTGCAAGGTATAACCAAGCTCAGTGTACCCTCAATCCCAATCTCCAATACTATAGATGTAAAGCCCCCAAGTATAATAACGTTCAATTCGAATGCAGACACTCGACCTACATTGACTGGAGGTGCTGCCAACTCGTTAAGTATTCTATTGGACAGACCCGCCATCACCAAATTGCCCATGTTTGACATTATAGGTGGCACTGCTGGTACTGGGTTGGAAATGGGAGGCGGTGGTCGTGCGTTGAATAAACGAAAGCTTGCTGATTTGGTTAGTACGACAGGAGTAGATGAAGGGGATGGAAAGACAAGCATCGACGGGAAAGTAGAGGAGTTGTTATTGGATCTAGCGGATGAGTTTATACATTCAGTGACCAGTTTTGCCTGTCGTTTAGCTAAACATAGAAAGGTGGATAGCATCGAGGCAAAGGATGTTCAGTTGCATTTGGAACGGAACTGGAATATAAAAATTCCTGGTTATGCTATGGATGAAATTAGAAGTTTGAGGAAGTGGCAGCCCAATAATACCTATGTGCAAAAGGTACAGGGTGTAGAGATATCCAAAGCCGTTAGTGATGATTTACATAACTTGTGATAGGGAACTTTATAAAGCTTTATTTCTATATATAAATATATATCGTGTTTTTTTAGCTTATTTATCCTGCTCATGTTTTTCCTTCATCATTTTCCGTATATTTTTAGCCCAATTCTTATGCTCTTTATCATAGTTACCTTCTTCCACGCCTTGCAAAAATCCTTCTTTATCTTCCAATAATTGCCATGGTGATTTTCTCGTTGTGTCATCTTTAAGCAAACACGAATCAATAAACTCACAAAGTTGTTTATCGTAATATTCTTTGGTAAATGGATTCAACTTACTTGTAAGAGTTGGAGCCGGTTCGTTAACAATCCTCTGTAAAAGATCCAAAATTCCCTCAGGGCCCTTATTTCGATTGCCTTCTTCTCCTTCTTCCTCCTCCTCCTCATCATCAGTCCATACAGGAACTCCACTCGCCAACTCAATCAACATCAATCCCATTGACCACACGTCCGATTTCACGCCATAATTCAAACCCTGTATCCTTTCTGGGGACATATATGTCGAGGTTCCTACAAATGTATCTGCCATGGCTAATGAATTTGTCAATTCTCGAGAAACACCAAAATCGCAGAGTTTGAATTCTCCCTTATGTGTCATCAACACATTATTTGGTTTTATGTCACGATGTAATATTTTATGGGTAGTGTACAAATATGTCAATCCTGATAGGATTGCAAATGCGAGTTTTTTTAATACAAACAATGGAAATTGCCGATTTGGACATAATGAAACGATACCATCTAATGACCCACAATTACAATACTCCATACATATGACAATAGTGTTGTTCGAGTTGAGAAATGCGCCATAAAAATCAATGATATAAGGCGAATGACATTCATGTAATATACGTAATTCCCTAATGATTTGTCTTTGGATAACACTTTTCAGATCAATGTGGATAATCTTCTTGGCCATTGTCTTTTGGGTAGGGATGTGAAGAATTTTCGACACAGTACCTGAATTTCCTGAGCCTAACGTCTTTAAAGTAAGTAAGTCTTCATTATTTAATGTGAATGCGTTTGTGGTAGCCAATGAGGTTGAATAGTTGTCGTTGCCAGAAGGGTGTTCTAACTGTTGCTTAGAAGCTTGGCTAGATGTTGGTGATGAAGCCGTTGACACCGTGGGTGAAATTGACGAAATCACTGTTTGACGCTTTTTGTGTACAGCTACAACAGCTGGTTTAGAATGTAGGTTATTAAGTTCTAAATTTGATATTTGATTCATTATTATTTCAGTTGAATTTTCTTGATAGGGATCAATATTTCTATTACTGGTATTTATATTAAAATTTGCGTCAGCAGTAGTCAGTCGATTAATAGTTTGACTTACCACTAATCCTGGATCAGAAGATTTTCGAGATGAATCAGTGGAGGTTGGATTACCAAGATTGAGGATTGGAGCAGGTCTATGTTTTCTCCTTTCCCTTATAGAAAGAGGAACCTCTCTTAGCATAGAACCTGTGCCGGTAAAATCATTACTATTAGTGGTAGTGGAGTTGGCTCTATCTACCTTTGGGCTAGTGGGGGAGGCAGTGAGCTGAAGCTTCTTGAAGTTTTTTCGTCTAAGTGTCTTGGCTTGTAATAGTTCAGTTGTCTCTGTGCTCAAAACCGTAGCATCATTGATATTGTCGATGTGGTCATTTGGTAATGTCAGCGGAATTGGAGGTAACAGTTTATCTTTTGGAGAATCTAAGAGCTCCAGAGTTATGCTCGGTTTATGTGACATTTTCGATATGTGGGTGGTTTTGTCTTACAATGATAATATTGGAATAGCAACAGAAGGAAAAGGATGTAAAAACCAAAGAAAGATGCTCGTGAGTTTTGGGTTTAATGGTTAAAGTACCAATGTTTGAAAAGTCAACTAAATCAAAACTCACACGTAATTCTCCTTGAGAGGAAAATTTGTACCGCAAGAAAAACAGAGCTGTGTGCAGAATCACAAATCTTTTCTTTTTGTTTTTTTTTTTTGGGTTTCATTCGACTTTAATTTTTCGCTTATATAACACGACATTATTTCCATAAATGTCTCCTTATTAATAGCTATGTAGTTGGAGTTTTGGTTATTCCACTTGAATGCTCTACTATTGTTTGAACACAAGCTTTGAACTGCTCTGGATTTAGATTAGCTATATTTAAATTGAATGTTGAAACTCAAACAAGGATAATTAAAACATAATTGCTTGGGACATTTTTTTCTGATAATGTTTTATACGACAAGATTAGTAGACTTGAAAAGCAACAACATTAAAAAAGAATTTCATAGTCTGAATCTTTTCAAAAAAAAAAAACGGCAGCGTAGCGATCTTTCATGATGAAATTGTTGTAAAGAAAATCATACTAGTTGCCAATATAGTTTAATAAGTTACATCGGTTATTCTCTTGTATGATGAGTTTTACTTCTTCAATTTCTCAGTAAATGTAAGGTTAGCACCCCTTTCATTATCGCGTGTTTCTGCTGGAATTTATGAAAAAACAACACCATTATATACGAGGAGAAACT
>JAKTZT010000228.1:0-14390 GCA_030578955.1 Hemisphaericaspora insectamans | reverse complement strand
TGGTAATTTTACCGTTGGAATTGGTCGCTGCCTCTGTTACGATCAAGTATTGGGACCCAGATACTAATTCTGCTGCTTATGTTGGTGCATTTTATGTCTTCATCATTGCCATTAATTTTTTTGGAGTCAGAGGGTATGGAGAAGCAGAATTCATCTTTTCATTTATCAAGGTTTTGGCCGTCTGTGGGTTCATTATCTTAGGTATTGTGCTTATCACCGGTGGTGGTCCTCAAGGGGGGTACTTAGGTGGAAGATACTGGCATATCGAAGGAGCTCCATTCCCCAATGGTGCCAAAGGTGTTGTTACTGTTTTTGTTGGTGCCGCTTTCGCTTTCATCGGTACTGAATTGGCAGGATTAGCTGCGGCAGAAACAAAGAACCCAAGAAAAGCTGTTCCAAAAGCGTGCAAGCAAGTCTTTTGGAGAATTACCTTATTTTATGTTGTATGCCTTACTTTAGTTGGTATGTTAGTGCCTTACAATAATCCAAGATTACTTGGTGAATCTTCTGTTGATGCCACTGCTTCCCCGTTTGTCATTGCTATTCAGAATGGAGGTATCAACGGTTTACCTTCTGTTATGAATTTTGTTATCATGGTTGCAGTTTTATCTGTTGGTAACTCCTCCGTTTACGGATCATCTCGTACCTTGGCAGCGTTGGCTGCATCGAACCTTGCTCCGAAGTTCTTAGGATACATCGATAAAAAGGGTAGACCATTGGTAGGCATTATTATACAATTACTGGTTGGGTTATTTTGCTTCTTGGCTGCAACTCCTAAACAAGGAGAAGTCTTTTCTTGGATGATGGCTATTTCTGGATTATCTTCGCTTTTCACTTGGGCATCCACTAACGTCTGCTTAATTCGTTTCAGATATGCGTTGAAGGCAAAGGGTCGTGATACCTCTGAGTTGACATTCACCTCACAACCTGGGGTTTATGGAGCTTACTGGGGAGTTGTGTTAAACTTTGTCGTTATATGTTTACAATTCTGGATTGCAATTTTCCCCTTGGGTGCTAAACCAAGTGCAGAAGTCTTTTTCAACAACCTTCTTACTTTCCCTGTTGTGATGATTTTTTACATTGGTCACAAAGTATATACACGTAACTGGAAATGGTACATCAAAGCTGAAGATATTGACATCGACACCGGTAGAAGAGAAACAGATTTGGAATTACTTAAGCAGGAAATTGCAGAGGAAAAGGCACACATAAAGTCTTTACCTTTTTATTTGAGAGTTTACAAGTTCTGGTGTTGAAGATGTGGATTTGTTTTATTTTTCTTTAGTTATTGTGTTATGATATGTTTGTTAGTTTTACATGTCTTTCGATGTTTCCCAATAATAATATTCTGTTTTAATTTATTTTTGAATTGCAGAGTTGAGATTTATGGATATTCGCACTTGAACCGTTTTTATGTCATTAATGTAATATTTTTTATCTTCGAATTAGTTCAAGTCAGCACTTTTTACATGAGTCATTTTTCTAAGATAACAAGATATTTCCATTTCTCCTAAGATTGTTGTCTTGGCATAGTGATTTTTGGAAAATGAGGCTGCCTGAACGCTAAGGTAGTAATATTATATGTTGAGAGGAGTCTAGGCCAGGAAAAGATGTTTTATCAAGTTCCAGTGAACACTTTTGAATGTGTTGTTTTTTCTTGGCCACCTCATGTGTGGGACGGCTGAAACACTAATAAGATTCACATGATGATTATTTACGGTTGCCCAAACAATCAACTCATTTCCCTTGTATAGGACAACTTGTTTATTCAATAGAAGGCCTGTTAAGTGTATGAAACTGAGAATAACTACATCATTCCTGAATGCTGATACTCATCGCTACAGAGTAAGTTTCTCGTTTATATTTTCTGAGGAAGAAAATTTTCTTTCCTTCACATTAAGCCTCAGTACTGGAACCAGTTAATTGCGGCTTCAGAAAACAATGCTCACGAATCCGCGATAGTGAAGTCGTTGATAGAGGTATATGTGAATATTGATTTGACCCCATCCCCCTCCCGATAACTTTAGCAATGGCCAATAAGAATTTATATCAACTCACAAGAGGGGAAAAGTATATTTGTTAGCAGCATATGGGTTCAGACCAAGTAGAAACAGAAACTTTAATTTAATTCTTTGCGTTCATAGCTTAAGTTCAACTAATATAAATATTACTTACATTTCATCTTTGTCTTCTGCTCACTTGATGTTCATTCTAGATGATAATTTAACACACAACCTTAATATTATCAGCTAAACAAAATGGACCCAGAAAAGGCTCTTCCCCAAGGACCACCTAAGATAGACGTTCCTCATGCTAAACTTAAAGGAGGTGTTTACATCGATTCTTACTCGCCGGAACCTGAAGAGCCAAAATTAACAGGCTTTGCCAAATTCAAAGATGGTTTCAGACGTGCTAACATTGATGACTATGGCATTGACCCCAATATGTCTGAAGTTGAAAAAATTGCCATATTAACTGCCAATTCTCCTTTATCACGTTCTCTTAAGAACAGACACTTGCAAATGATTGCTATTGGTGGTGCAATTGGTACTGGTTTATTCGTCGGCTCTGGTTCCGGATTACGTACTGGTGGCCCAGCTGGTTTATTGTTAGGATATATTTTGATTGGTACTATGATCTATTGTACAGTACAATCGTTGGGTGAGTTAGCAGTCACATTTCCAGTTTCGGGGGCCTTTATTACTTACAATTCCAGATTTATTGACCCATCTTGGGGGTTCGCAATGGCTTGGAACTATGCTTTACAATGGATCATTGTTTTGCCTTTAGAATTGGTGGCAGCATCTGTGACCATTAAATACTGGGATTCTGAAACAAATTCTGCAGCTTATGTTGGTGCGTTTTATGTCTTCATTATTGCCATTAACTTTTTTGGAGTCAGAGGGTATGGAGAAGCAGAATTCATATTTTCTTTAATTAAAGTTTTAGCTGTTTGTGGTTTTATCATTCTAGGTATTGTACTTATTACCGGAGGCGGACCTCAAGGTGGTTACTTAGGTGGAAGATACTGGCATATCGAAGGAGCTCCATTCCCAAATGGTGTCAAGGGGGTTGTTACTGTTTTTGTTGGTGCCGCTTTCGCTTTCATCGGTACTGAATTGGCAGGTTTAGCAGCTGCGGAGACGAAGAATCCAAGAAAGGCGGTTCCAAAAGCGTGTAAACAAGTCTTTTGGAGAATTACCTTATTCTATGTTGTATGTCTTACTTTAGTTGGTATGTTAGTGCCTTACAATAATCCAAGATTACTTGGTCAATCTTCTGTTGATGCCACTGCTTCCCCATTTGTCATTGCAATTCAGAACGGTGGCATCAACGGTTTACCTTCTGTTATGAATTTTGTTATCATGGTGGCTGTTTTGTCGGTTGGTAATTCTTCAGTCTACGGGTCATCCAGGACATTGGCTGCTTTAGCTGCATCTAATTTGGCACCAAAGATCTTAGGATACATCGATAAAAAGGGTAGACCATTGGTAGGGATCATCGTTCAATTGTTGGTTGGATTATTTTGCTTCTTAGCTGCTACTCCAAAAGAAGGAGAAATCTTTGCTTGGTTGATGGCCATATCTGGTTTGGCTTCCCTTTTCACTTGGGCTTCTGTTAATGTTTGCTTGCTCCGTTTCAGATGTGCTTTGAAGGTACAGGGTCGTGATACATCTGAGCTAACCTTCACGTCTCAACCTGGGATTTATGGAGCTTATTGGGGACTTATTTTAAATGTAGTGGTGCTCTGTTTACAATTCTGGATTGCAATTTTTCCATTGGGTGCTAAACCAAGTGCTGAGATTTTCTTCAAGAACCTTCTTGCTGTCCCAGTTGTTGCTGTATTTTACACCGGCCACAAGGTATATACTCGAAACTGGAAGTGGTACATCAAAGCTGAAGATATCGATATCGATACCGGTAGAAGAGAAACAGATTTAGAATTGCTTAAGCAAGAAATTGCAGAGGAAAAGGAATACATTAGATCATTGCCCTTCTATTGGAGAATTTATAAATTTTGGTGTTAAGAGACTGGATTTTTTTAGTTTTTACGTAATAGTTTTATGGTTTTGGCGACTGCTCTCTATAATTAAATGTGATCTATGTTAGTTATCAATTTTATGCCCGAATGAAGTTTTATATATCGTTTTATTGAACACCGTAAAAGAGGAATATAGTCGTGTTAGTATAATCATGGCATCCTGATGGCAAAATTCTTACAGAATGTTATTATGTATTTTCAGCTAAAATGGGTTAAAAATAGAATTATCTTGAAACCAAGATAGAACGATGGTATTCTTTGATATTTCGAAAGGCTCAACCAAGGTATCTAACTCCATCACCCCAGTTTGAAATTAATCACAAAGAGATAATTTTGAAAATAACGAAGAGAATTGTTTTAAAAGGGTCCAATCTGTAGAAATTTCCCACAAAAGATGACCATTCTCGTTTGCGTTAAATGAAACAGAGTTTGTTTGGGATACAAGAGAACAAACTGATTCACAAACTGCGCATCTAAGTGATATTTAACATCTCTACTGAAATTCATAAAAAAATATTAGAGGAAATTACCTTTCACGCACGAATGGAAAAGCTAAGTGCTACCCTCGGCGTTGAAATATTTAATCATACTAGGGTGGGGAAGGCAGACGCACATCCATTAAAAGCGCACTTGAGGGAATGCTGCCACCTTGACTAAGGTATATAGAAGTATGGTTCCACTTGTACATCCCTTAAACTACCCAACCCTTAGGTTTTTAAAAGAAAACCAACCAAACCGTCGCATTCAATTCTAAATAATGCATTAGCGTCATGTAAAAACTCGGATGGGTTTGGTGGAAAAGGTTAGACTTGTAAAATTCGATCAGACGCTATTGATATAACTGAATGTTTTATATTTCGATGCTTCGAATCTTTCTAACCTTTACATGAATTTGTATTTTTGTTTCTTTCATATCAATTTCAATATTACTTTTTCTATCGTTCTTGGCGAGATCTATTGATAATGTTGTCGTGAGTGAAAAAAAGAAAAGAGTTAATCTGATCCAATTTTTTTTTCTAATCTCATCAACTAATATGTTTCTAGAGATACATTCAACAATTCTACCTTCGTTTCTTCAGACGGATCAATCTGCCATGTATCAATAATCAATTTAATGGTAAGTTATCAACTTCAAACTCCTATCAGTAATTCGTCTTTTCTTGGCTTTCCATGTATTGGGTGTTGATTTTCTATTTCACCCAATAAAATTACGTAATTTATTTTTTAGACAATCTTCAAAAATCGATAAAAGCCTCATTTCCCTTTGTGATGGTGCTAATGTAAAAACATTCGCTAATATTAAGCTGCTATTTTAGTACAGTTAGACAACTAGTTAGATGTAACAAGCATAAGCTAATTTGACGCACTATCGTTGCCAACATTTGTCAACGTAATTGGACAGAAAGATTCACAGTTAAATGTGGGGAAGAAGACTTATTTTTTTTCGGAATGCCGTTAGAGATTGCAAGATTTTTTTTTCTTGAATATTTTACAATCAGTGCATGGCATGTGCATAATTAATTTCAACAAGAAATATATATATATATTCATCACTCCGGTGTTAACTTCAGCCGTTAAACCTATTTATATGGATTCTAAACAGTACAAACTATTCCTAATTTCAAGAAAAAACAATGACGCAGGAAAAAGGGTTCTCCAAAGGAACGGTTGACGTTAAAGTTACTGACGCAGAAAACAATAGTGGGGATTATAGCGAATTCTCTGATTCTGAACAGAGCAAACCACAATTAACTAGGTTTGGAAGGTTTAAAGATGGGTTCAGACGTGCCCAAGTGGAAGATTGTGGCATTGACCCAAATATGTCTGAAGTTGAAAAAATTGCCATATTAACTGCCAATTCTCCTTTATCTCGTTCTCTTAAGAACAGACACTTGCAAATGATTGCTATTGGTGGTGCAATTGGTACAGGTTTATTCGTCGGATCAGGATCGGGGTTACGTACCGGGGGCCCAGCAGGTTTATTGCTAGCATATATCTTAATTGGTACCATGATTTATTGTACAGTTCAATCCTTGGGAGAGTTAGCTGTTACCTTCCCAGTTTCGGGTGCCTTCATTACGTATAACTCCAGATTTATTGATCCTTCTTGGGGTTTCGCAATGGCTTGGAATTATGCTTTGCTGTGGATTATTGTGTTTCCCCTAGAATTGGTGGCAGCTTCAGTGACAATTAAATACTGGGATTCAGAAACCAATTCAGCAGCATATGTTGGAGCATTTTACATTTTTATTGTCGCTATAAACTTCTTCGGTGTTAGAGGTTATGGAGAAGCTGAATTTATATTTTCGTTTATCAAAGTTGTCGCTGTTTGTGGTTTTATCATTCTAGGTATTGTGCTTATTACTGGTGGTGGTCCTCAAGGTGGTTACTTAGGTGGAAGATACTGGCATATCGAGGGTGCTCCATTTCCCAATGGCGCTAAAGGTGTTGTTACCGTCTTCGTTGGTGCAGCGTTTGCTTTTGTTGGTACCGAATTGGCAGGTTTAGCAGCTGCGGAGACGAAGAACCCAAGAAAATCAGTCCCCAAGGCCTGTAAACAGGTCTTCTGGAGAATCACCTTATTTTATGTAATCTGCTTAACTTTAGTTGGAATGTTAGTTCCTTATAACAATGAAAGGTTACTTGGTTCTTCTTCTGTGGATGCTAGTGCTTCACCCTTCGTCATTGCAATCCAAAATGGTGGTATTAATGGGTTGCCTTCAGTGATGAATTTTGTCATCATGGTTGCAGTGTTGTCTGTCGGTAATTCGTCAGTATATGGTTCCTCTCGTACTTTGGCTGCTCTAGCAGCTTCAAACCTTGCTCCAAAGATCTTAGGTTATATTGACAAAAGAGGCAGACCATTAGTAGCTATCATACTTCAGTTACTGGTTGGATTGTTGTGCTTTTTGGCTGCTACCCCAAAGCAAGGAGAAGTATTTACTTGGATGATGGCTATTTCTGGATTATCTTCGCTTTTTACTTGGGCTTCCATTAATGTTTGTTTAATTCGTTTCAGATATGCATTAAAAATTAAAGGTCGTGATACATCTGAGTTAGCTTTTAGCTCTCAGCCTGGTCTTTATGGTGCATATTGGGGACTTATGTTGAATGTAGTGGTGCTCTGTTTGCAATTCTGGATTGCTATTTTCCCATTAGGAGCGGAACCAAGTGCTGAGGTCTTCTTCAAGAACCTTCTTGCTTTTCCTGTTATTCTTGTCTTTTACTTCGGTCACAAGTTATGGTCTCGTAACTGGAAATGGTATATCAAAGCTGAGGATATTGATATAGATACGGGCAGAAGAGAAACAGATTTAGATCTACTTAAACAGGAAATTGCAGAAGAAAAGGAATATATTAGTTCATTGCCTTTCTATAGGAGAGTTTACAAATTCTGGTGTTAAAAGTCTACCTTGGTGGTTCTGTTTCTTGCAGCTTTGATTGTGAGAACTAGTTGTGTAAATATCGTGTAATATTTCAAAATACTGTTAATTAATTGATTATTGTATGGTAAATAAAAATGCGTAGGTTCGATGTCATCTGCTCTTTCTTTCCCAGTCCAAAGGTGCCTGTAACGATTCTAGATGGGGCAAATAGTTTAAGATGGTCAATGTAACTCAGATCTAATCAAGATAAACGTGTAAAGACCAAAAACATGTCTAGTCTCAAACTGGCATGTTGTGATTCGCATACGAAAGACCTGAATGTTTAGGATGTTCTACACTAGAGATTGACAGATAGGAGTTTTTTTCCGCTATTTCTTCACGGATATGTGCCATGAAAAAATAGTTAACGAATTGCTTTTAACAATTTTCTTTTTAGCTTTCATTTCCTACTGTATAGGACAATCTAGATAACCTGTCTTGCCGAATATCTTAGTACATCGCAGTAAAGGGTATGTGGATTCAAGTCATAGGGGATACAAACTGGGTATCATGTTTTTGGTTCCTACGATTTCGCTATGAGTTTCCCTCTGGGGAACACCACGTATTTGGTAATTAGTTAATTTTGGCTTAACAAGTACCTTCTCTGCGACAATGCTTATTCAACATTCAGTGGTAAAAGGAATATTTCCGATTCGATAAGCTTATTGGAATTGTAAGTTGTGGCTTAAGTTCAGGAATTACGTCCGCGGTGTTTCAGTTTAACTTTTGTACTGACCCATTGTGTTTCAAGTACGAAGGCGACTTAATCACAAGATAAGACTAAAGCCATGCATTATCTTCTATTATGCTAATTTCAATGTGTGGGGGTTCGTATTCTTGTCATTAATTTAGTCGATTCATTGATTAATTTCTCCGGAATGCTAAAAAGTTCACACGGCGTTTTTTATTTTTTGTTAAGAGTGGACTCCAATCTTGAAATTTTCGTGCCGTGATTCAAAAATAACCCACAAAACATCGCCAAAACTTGTCCTGCCTTATCGGTTGAGTTATCTTCTTGCAACATGAGATTGGGTTTTAGCAGGAGCAAAAATATTGATACAAGCTCTTTCTGAGCTGCAATTGGCGGTGACAGCAATTTTCGAGCTAGCTCATCTCCTCAATAAAACCGTTGTGGTGCCTTTTTTTTTTTTTTTGCCTTTAGTGTGGCTAGTGCGAAAAGAAGGAAAAATTATTATTTATTTTTTTATCGGGAGGGGGGGGGGCGAATGTTTGACACACTTCAGGGTGATAAAAAATAATGATAAGCAAGTTTAGGCGCCCACAGGCAAAAAAAAATATTATTTTCGCTCCGGTGTCAAACCAGTCAAAAAAAATAATATTTGCAATCAGTAACAATCAAAAAAGAAACTACTGATAACTTTGCTGTTTTTATCTCCTCAATGAAATTAGGAAGATATAAATACTTCTTACAAATCCCTCTTTCCAATCTGAAGAGTGCCCACTCTTGTTGAAACAAATTCCAAAAGATACTGAATCCTTGATAACTATGCTGCAAGGAAAAGACGTACACCAAATAACATCCAAAGAATATGTTGTTGATACTGAAAAAAATGGCGGAGTTTATGCCGACTCTTATGCCTCTGAACCCGAACAACCGCAATTAACTGGGTTTGCTAAATTTAAAGACGGATTCAAACCTGCTAAAGTTGAAGACTATGGAATTGACCCTAATTTGACTGATGCAGAAAAGATTGCCATTTTAACTGCCAATTCTCCTTTATCTCGTTCCCTTAAAAATAGGCATTTACAAATGATCGCTATTGGTGGTTCTATTGGTACTGGTTTATTTGTAGGTTCTGGTTCCGGTTTATCCACCGGTGGCCCAGCTGGTTTATTAATAGCATATATATTAATTGGTACTATGATCTATTGTACAGTGCAATCATTGGGTGAATTAGCTGTTACTTTCCCTGTTTCAGGTGCTTTCGTTACATTCAACTCCAGATTTATCGACCCATCATGGGGTTTTGCTATGGCTTGGAACTATGCTTTGCAATGGTTGGTTGTGTTACCTTTGGAATTGGTTGCTGCTTCTTTGACTATTAAATATTGGGATCCAAATACCAATCCTGCAGCATATGTTGCCTGTTTCTATTTGCTAATTGTTGTTATTAATTTCTTTGGTGTAAGAGGTTATGGTGAAGCAGAATTTGTATTTTCTTTAATTAAGGTTTTGGCTGTCTGTGGATTCATCATTTTAGGTATTGTACTTATTACTGGTGGCGGTCCACATGGTGGTTACTTGGGTGGAAAGTACTGGCACATCAAAGGTGCTCCATTCCCTAACGGTGCTAAAGGTGTTGTGACTGTTTTTGTTGGTGCCGCTTTTGCTTTTGCTGGTACTGAATTATGTGGTTTAGCTGCTGCTGAAACTGCCAATCCAAGAAAATCTTTACCAAAAGCATGCAAGCAAGTGTTTTGGAGAATCACCTTATTCTATATCATTTGCTTAACTTTGATTGGTATGTTAGTTCCATACAATAGTAAGAGATTACTCGGTGCTTCTTCCGTCGATGCTACTGCCTCGCCATTTGTCATTGCCATTCAAAACGGTGGTATTAAAGGTTTACCTTCTGTGATGAATGTTGTTATCATGGTTGCTGTTTTGTCCGTTGGTAATTCGTCTGTCTTTGCTTCCTCTCGTACCTTGGCTGCTTTAGCTGCTGCTAAACAAGCTCCAAAGATTTTAGGCTACATCGACAAGAGAGGTAGACCATTAGTCGGAATTATTGTTCAATTGTTGTTTGGATTGTTATGTTTCTTAGCAGCTTCTCCAAAAGAAGGTGAAGTCTTCAGTTGGTTATTAGCATTGTCTGGTTTATCTTCCCTTTTCACTTGGGCTTCCATTAATGTTTGCTTAATTCGTTTCAGATATGCCTTAAAGGTTAAGGGCCGTGATACTACTGAATTAACTTTTACATCTCAACCTGGTCTTGTCGGTGCCTATTGGGGTCTTATTTTGAACTTTGTTGTTATCTGTTTGCAATTCTGGATTGCGATTTTCCCATTAGGTGCTAGTCCAAGTGCTGAAGTCTTCTTCAACAACATTCTTACTGTTCCTGTTGTCATTGTATGTTATGTTGGCCACAAATTATGGACCCGTAACTGGAAATTATATATCAGAGCTGAAGATATTGATATCGATACTGGTAGAAGAGAGTTAGATTTAGATTTGGTTAAACAAGAAGTTGCCGAAGAAAAGGAATACATCAGATCTTTACCTTTCTACAAGAGAGTTTACAATTTCTGGTGTTAAATGTATGAGGTTTTATAATTCGTATAGTTCTTGCATCTTAGTTGGTTGATAGATTCAACTCACTTTATAGTTTATTTGTATTTAATATTGGACATTAAAAGAGTAAATTATTGATTGAAGGTGTAGTTTAAAGTTCCTGGATTAGGCTCACTCTCCAGTCGCAATTGGCTTTTAGCTCGAAAGAATACATTTATTTCCTTCAAGGAATGAGCCATTCACCACATCAAAGCACCAGTGTTTATCAAAGCCAAATTTGAAAGCAAATGCATGCTACGATACAATTGTCCAGCTTAAACAAAAGTCTAGTTTTGCCGATAAGCGTTTGAAATATCCCAGGGCTTTCGTGTTTAAGTAAACTCTAAACTCTACATTCCCAACATAAGTCTTGTTCACTTAAGTGTTCTAGTATATCCAAATAAACAGCACCTTTTTTTTATATTTGTCCTGGTCACGATTGGAGAAATAGAAATTTGGATTTAGCATTCGGAGGTTTTGCAAGATTCCCGAAAAATAAAAATCCGCGGAGGAGAGTCAATTCTCCACAATCAAGAAAACTAAAAACTGACGTTTTCTTGGGGAAAATATAGCACCCTTCGCAAATTAGCGAATTTATGAGCTTTTCATCTTGGAAAATTGCTGATGGAAAAAGTCAGCTTCCAAGAAAGGGGATGAGATAAATTTTCGCAACACCCTTCTCCTTATTTGAGAAGGAAAAATTCTCAGCATGATGAATTAGCCAAGATTTGAAACTTCACATTTTAAGGTAAAATTAGATGATGAATTTCTAACATCTGTGAAGGGGCCAATGTGTTACAAAAAGACACAACACCAATCAAAGGTGCTCTCGTAGGAAGCTTGAACTCCGCCATTGTAAATGATCATAAATACGAGCCTAGCTTTATTGTCAGACGTTTTGTGATTCTAGTATATTTCTGCCCCGGACGGAAGGTGACCCCTTCTGAGATGCTCTACCTCAGGCGATATATTTCCGTCGAGGTTGGATCACATTGTTCTTAATCAAATTCTCATTTCGAACTTCCGTGATTTATCTTTTTTTTTTTTACCTTTTTCTTTTTTTTTTTGGCTATTGCGGAAATCCAAGAATGAGATGAGCTATGGTGACTTTCTCTGTCGAACAGTACAATCATTTGACGTTCCTTAACTGGATACTAGATCTCTTTGCCCTTTGCCCTTTGCCCTCTGCTTCTCTGGGCACTTGGTTCACCTGTGTCTTCTATCAGTATTTTTTCCAATGACAGATGAGAACATTTTCTTGACTGGTGCTTTCCCTTGCATAAAAATATTTCCAGAACTCCGAATTTGGAATTTCCGTGGCAAAGTGGGGGAACAATCAAAACTCAAATTGCTGCAAAAAAAATCCCTCTTACCCCATTGTATATTTATAATGACAGGAAGTTTCTTTTACGAAGTAAGGAACGGAAATGTATCATTTTTGTGCTCAATAATACACTTTTAATTAATCCTCCTTATACTAACCACCTAAATATAAATACCATTACACTTTTCCCTCTTATCAAATCGCTTCCAAGCTTTTCTTTTTTACCTTGTATTTGTACTATTACCCACTAAGAAATCATCAAGAATCATTATGGCTGATAACAACTCAGAAGTCGAATCCATTTCGTCATACGAAAAGTCCCCAGTAGGTCTTCACTCAGAAGAAGTGGTTCCTTACAAGACATGTACAGTTAGTGGTGATAATGGCGAGTATGTGATTATTGGTGACCATAAATATTTCAGACATGAATTAATGCAAGCCTTCGGTGGGACATTTAACCCAGGGTTAACTCCATACCCCAAGAGACAGTTTGGTAATGCTGCTGCGCTTGGTTTGGTTGCCACGCATATGAATATTTTCGTTTTGGGTCTTTATTTTATTGGAGTTGGAGGGATCACAATTCCAAATGTTGCAGTTGGGTTATTTATCTTTATGGGTGGTTTATGTCAATTCTTAGCTGGTCTTATGTGTTTGATTGCTGGAAGTGATTTTGGTGCTCTCGCGTTTACTAGTTATGGTGCTTTTTGGTTGAGCTTTGGTGCCATCTTTGTTCCTGGATTCGGAATTCAAGCCGCTTATGCTGACGACCCAGAACAATTAAATCATGCTATTGGGTTGGTTTCAGTCGGTTGGGCTATTTTTACTTTTGGAGTGTTGATGTGTGTTGTTAAAGCTACTCTATCTTTCTTCTGGACTGTGTTGACATTAGAATTGACTATTATTTTATTAGCAGCTGCATTTTTAACTGGTAACCCTCATGTGATGAAGGCTGGAGGTGCTATGGGTGTTATTAACGCTTCTGCGGGTTGGTTTGAAGCTTTTGCTGGGATTGCCACTAAACAAAATTCGTACTTTGTTCCCAAAGAAATTCCACTTCAAAAGATCTATGCTTTCTTCTCAAGAAAGAAGTAAACTAACAAGTACAAGAATATACTCGCTTTTGAAACTTTCGGTTTTAAGTATTCGGGGGACTACTAGCCTAGTTTCATTTGTGCCTTCATTAATCCATAGATACTCAAGTCATTTAAATTCTTGCTGTCTGTTGTCATACGTTCTAATATTGCCTTTATAAAAAGGAACTTTTAGTTCATGTTTAAGGGGGTTGGGCTGGAACCAATCTGTATTTTATCTCTACTTTTTTACATACCATTACATATAAGAGTTTATTAATATATTTATTCAGCAAGTTATTTGGCTTCCTTTCTCTAGTGTAATTCACTTGTACCATGATGTGGTCACCCTTCACCCTAAAAAAAGAGTATTGGGGAAATTTTCAAGCAGAATTTTTTGCATACTTTTTATCAAAAAATAAACAGTTCCAAATTCAAATATAAATAAGTAAGCCGTACCCGAACGAGAATCAATCCGCGCCACCAAGGCTTTTTTTGTATAGTTCTCCATTGTGAATAAACAATGTGTGCAAAGGTAAACAACAAAAACACGTCAGTAAACAAAATATTTATTTCTGTATGTGATTATGTATCTGAACTAAATATATAGATTGTATATGAAAAAAAAAAAAGAGGTGAAACAAGTGAAACATCATTTTGAGCGTGTGAGTGATTTCAAGAGAAATGAAAACAATAGTAAAGTTCAAGGCTTAGTACTTGAATAGCTATTTATAGAACCAGTTGTTTCAGCTGCTGAAGGATATCTACAACACAGGGGTTCTATCATTTGTGCTGCTCATTCTGGGTGGTGTCAAAGAGAGAGAGAGAGAGAGAGAGAGAGAGATCGTGTCTCTCCCATTTCCCCTAACACTAATAAGAAGAAGAAATAAAGTATACAACACTTTTATTTTGAATCAAAGTGAAAAAAAACGTCATAATTTTTTTAGATTATTATAAAGAAAGTAATTAAGTGTAACATGTTTGATTTCAATAGAGAGAACTATTCGGAAAGATAACTGCACTTGCACAGATAGATAAAACTAAAGCTATTTTGTTAGCGTGTATTTGAAACAAATGTATCATGGATTGTTTGAGGGGGGGGGGGAGTGGGCCATGTGGTCAGAAATGAACAAAAAAAAATTTATTTTTTCATCATCTATTAATATATTAATAATTATTTTGAGAAAAAAACATTTTTCGCTCATTTAGGATGGCGTTTAGCCGCCGAAATTTTCCG
>JAKTZT010000225.1:0-14441 GCA_030578955.1 Hemisphaericaspora insectamans | reverse complement strand
AACCTTCAGAATTATATGATAATCCATTTACAACTCCAAATTTAGTATTACCAATCGATGTACAATCAGCAGAAGTGAAATCAGTAGTTTCAAAAGGTGGAACACCCAAATAAATAGATAAATCAGATTCTTCAATTGTTGGAGAATATGAAATATGTGGATTACCAATTGATTCACAATATTCAACAGCTTTGAATCGACATAAAGTACCCAATTTCCGTTCAAAATTACGAACTCCTGCTTCTCTAGTATATTCAATAATAATCTTTTTCATTGCTGATTCTTCAATATTAACAAATTCTTCAATATTTGAACAAACTGGGAATCCATTTCGTTTAACTTGTCTAGGTAATAAATATTTTCTTCCAATTACTAATTTTTCATTATAATCATATGCTCCAATATGAATCATTTCTAATCTATCTAATAATGGTCTTGCCATTTGTGATGGTTCATTTGCTGTACATATAAAAATCACCTGACTTAAATCTATGGGGAATCCTAAATAATGATCAATAAATGTATTATTTTGTTCTGGATCAAGAACTTCCAATAATGCAGCTGATGGATCACCATTAAATCTATTTAATCCTGAATTACCTCCAACTACTTTATCAATTTCATCTAATAATATAACTGGATTCATTGATCTTGCTTTTCTTAAAGCTTGAATAATTAATCCTGGCATTGCACCTACATAAGTTCTTCGATGTCCTCTAATTTCACTTTCATCTTTAATCCCACCAAGAGAAATCCGTTGGAAATTTCTACCCAATGCAGTAGCTATTGATTTTGCCAATGAAGTTTTCCCTGTACCTGGAGGACCTGCCAACATGATAATTGGAGATTTATTTTGTTTAGAAATTTGAATAGATTCATCATCTAATTTATCAAATCCAATGGGGGAGGTGGTGGTGGAGGTGGTGGAAGAAGAAGAAGAGTCATTGATTGATTTATTGAATGATTGTTTTGCTTGTTGACGAGCATGATAAGTTTCATCACTATTGGCAATTACAATATTTCCATTAGTGACATTACCTTGATGTAATAATCCACGGTTATTATTTGAATCGATTAATTTGGAATCAGCAGTAGTAGCAGTAGCATCGCCACCGCCAACACCACCACCGCCGCCAGTTTTGGAAGTAGAACCAGAACCACCACCACCTGCCGCTGCTTCAACTTGACGTTCGGCATTTATACCTAATAATTTCAAAACCACCAAATATTGAATTAATCTCTTTTTAACATGTTCTAATCCATAATGATCATCATCCAATTGCCGTTTGGCTACTTTAAGATCAATATCTTTATTAGTTTTAAATTTAGTTATATATTTATCCCAAGGGATATCCATCACAATTTCTAAATAGTTTCGAATAACATGATAATCGGAATTACCACCACCTCCACCACCTTGAGTATTTCTAATTCTTTTGAAATCTTTAAGAATTAACCGTTTAGAATCAGGTGTTAATGAGGATATAAATGGTAATTTATTTCTAATAAAGTTTGTAATTGCTTTCAATTCATCATCATTGTCATCATCAGCATCTTCAAATTCATCTTCTGGAGTTCCAGCAACACGACGATGTGAAGAAGAAGAAGATTTGCCAGTGGATGGTGGCAATCCATTCAGACGAGGGTTTTTACCTTCTGCACGTTCTCTTTTTGTCATACCTTCTAATAATATTCTAATTGATTTCAATTCATTAGCAACAATATTTGCTCTTTGGATATTAGTAGCTTCATTATGAAACCAATGATTTACAAATGAAGTATTTGTTTGTAAATTTTCAAATATTGTAAATAATCGAACAATCATTTCATTAATTTCAATTGATCGTTCATTATTTTTATATTTATTTAATAATCCCAATTTTTCATAATTTGGAAATGGTAATATTCCACAAGTTAAATCAACAAGTCTTAAATAAGATTTATTATCAATTTTAAATGATGATGAATCTGAAGAATATTGGGAATATAATTTTTGTAAACTTAAATATGCTTTATTAAAATCTTTTGAACCAGCTAATTGTAAATATAAAGCATTTGCTAAAGGATTAAGAGTTAATAAATCCAAATCTGTAGTAGAATTAGAATCACCGGATGTATTATTCTTATTAGTTAAGGATAAATTAGTTCTATTTTTATTAGCAGGATTATTTAAAGCATGACGATAATCAACAAGAAATTTATCAATTGATTTAAATAATTTATTGATATTAAATTGTAAAGTCTTTAAATTTGATTTTAAATCACGTACTCGATTACTCCAATCAATTTCAACCAATTGTTCATTACTTTTCAAATCTTTTCTGTTAACAACAACTGCTCTAGTAATTGCTTGTAAAGTTAATTTGATATTAGTAGTATCATCAACAATACCAATAATTCGAACAGCAGTAACAACTTTTGAACGAGAAGAATTTTCTTCGCTAGAATGAGGTGATTTTATTTTATCTAAATTGGGTACAATTGCAATAGTTAACCATTCAAATTCGTTAGAAGGACCAGTAGAAGCAAGTTCATCTTCGGTAGCAGCACCCGAGGTCGAGGCCGAGGCTGAGGCTGATTTGGAAAGTGTTTCAAGGCGATAAAACAGCGATATACCTTCAATAGCATCTCTAGATATTTTAGTTGGATTAGAAGTTTCTGGATCTATCTCTTGTTGTTGTTGCTGTGGTGGTTGAGACTTTGTATCATGATGATCAAAATCATATTCATTAAGTAAATTATTAACAATGGAAATTGAAGATATTAAATCTTTAAATCTATACAACAAGGCAGCAGCTTTAAATCTTGAAAATGTAACATTATATATAATACCAGGTAATAATATTAAATTAGAATCTAATTTATAAGTTGGTAATACAATTTGTTGGGTTAATGAATTAGTAGTAGTAGTATTACTACTACTATTGTAAAATACCATTGGGGGTTTCTTTCTTTTACACTCTTTTTCTAGTTTTTAATAGTAAGTTAAGTAAAGGGTAAGGTTAGAATAGTTAGTGTAGCCGTAGTAGTAGTAGTAGTAGTAGTAGTAGTATATATATAAAGGTGTAGTGTTTGAGTCTGGGGTGTGTGTGGGTGGGGGTTGGAATGGATTTAACACGGAGAAAGAAAAAAAAAGTGGAGAAAAAAAAAGAAATGTAAAAAAAAGCAGGTGAACTGACGATTACCATTTAGCCGATTGAGTCCGTCCGCTCGCCCCTAAAATTCTCACTCTCACACTCACACATACAAACACACAAAGTATTTTACAAAGAGTAAAGTTAAAAGAAGATAATAAACAGGGGGATATATTCCTCTCTGTGACTAAACTAAAATTAAACGAATCAGAAATGTTAACGAAAAAAGAAAAAAAAAAGAAATGTAAAGAACTAAACTTTATTCAATTTATTGGCTTGTTATATCCCGGAAGTTGAAGTTCTGTCTCGGCATCTTTCCGCAATTGATGTATATCATCCATTTCAGTATCTGTGCCTCCCTGGCTGTTGTCGCTTGAGTCGGAGAGGGTCTGATGAAGCAGATTCATTTTCTAAGTTTGGGTTGTCTGGTGTGTCTGAGTTTTCATTCATGATGTAGTCCGAGTCTTGTTCGTCGTCTGTTAAGTCTTCCTGAATGGTGGCAGGTGAGATTGAAGAAAGTTCGGTATATGGGATCCCATTGACTTTCAAGACGGTCCGAAGGAGCGATGGTTTTGGCTCCGGTGACTTTGATTATGTCAGATTGGTTGGGGGGGGGGGTGGAAGTCATTGATTTAGAGGTTTGTCCGGTTGTATTAGAGGCAGGGTTGTGGTAAGTGTTGCCTTTGTTGTTATTGCTGTCAAGTTGTTGTACAGTGTTGTGAAGGATTTTTTTGTGCATTTCTGCGAGCTTGGCGTAAAGCACGTTGTTCTCGAGCTGAGAAGACTTTTGTGAATCCGTCTGAGTCGACGATGGTTGTCAGTGTTGTCTTTATCCCCATTGGGGTGTGTGTTTTGTTTGTATAGTGTTGGCGGGGATTTGTGATTATGGAACCGCAGGTGTTTTGGTGATGATGACAACCCAAACTTAGAAAATGAATCTGCTTCATCAGACCCTCTCCGACTCAAACGACAACAGCCAGGGAGGCACAGATACTGAAATTGATGATATAGATCAATTGCGGAAAGAGACAGAACTTCAACTTCCGGGATATAACAAGCCATTATCCTTCCCCTGATACTGGCTCCACTTCTCAATCTCACTACTAATGAGCAGCGCACTGCGTCCTAAACGGGTCCGGGAAATTGAAACATTCCCCAACCCAACATTAGAACAACCAAATGATACAACCAACCAAATAAACATTTTACACATACAGAAACACAACAACCAAATTATAACCCAAGACGACTTACGAGACACCACCAAGTTGTATTATTATCAGAGACCCGTTTTAACAGTCGAACTCTAGAACATTTAGCTCATGATCTCAAACAAACAAGACACCCTACGGAACCAAAAATCCACCTCATTACATTAAATACCTACCAACCCAAATTACAGACAAGGATTTGTATTCAAGGACGAGTTGTCTGATAACCTTAAGGCAGATATCAAACTTATAATTGTGTTTGTCCTTCTTAAAATTTTCATACTCTTTGGGAGTTTCTCTTCAATTCATTCACAATTCTGTCGAGGTTGTCGAACTTATAATTGTGAATGAATTGAAAAGAAACTCCCATTTTAATAAGAGTGGTATTAATAACGATAATGGTTCTGGTTCCCTCAACAACATGTCAGGCGGCAAGAGAAACAACCAAAACAATAATCGTGGTGGAAACTCTGGCAAGAATCCCCAAAACCAAAACCAAAACTAATCCAAGGGTGGAAATGCGGGCAGCGCCACAACTGGAAACAACAACAAAAATGATAAAGTAAATTTGCGTGTGTAGTTGCTTTTACAAAGTAGTGTCGAGCACAAAATATAATATATTGAATTTCACTATATAAAAGCCTACCCTCCTCCCTTACATTCCTTTGACTACGGGGGATTTGCCCCCATATTTATATTGTTCCAGGATCTCGTACTTCCACTATCACATGGCAGATCTGGGTACTTAACCAGCACCAAATCAATACCAAGAAACAGCTGTATTTCCGGATTTCCCTGTTCACCAGTAATCATTTCTCCACTTTGCATACTTAAGACCAGAAGTCTCTACTTCACTATTATTCTTATCTCCATACTCTCCACTGACAAATGGTGCCGAGAATATCAGCGAGTGGGATAGATTAAGTAGTTCGTAAGAATACTTTCTTGTTCTCTAAGATATCCAACATAAGAAATATGATATCCTAGAGAAGTCATTTTCCGGTGAGGAGAAAAATCTCCTCATCCTGCATAACGACGAACAATTTTTAAGTAAAAAGAAAAAAAAACGAAAAATTACATGAAAGAATTCAGTGGCTGCAAAAAAAAAAACAATCATTCTCAGGGTTAAATTGTAGATCACTGGCTAATACCAAAAGAAAGACCCAATAACGGATATCTAAAAAATAGTAAAGCTAGAAAACCCTTAATCAAAAGAATAACTAATCAATTACTTTATTTGATATTTCTGGAAACACCCCCCAAAAATTTATTCAAGAAAGAACTGGATAAGGAAAGTCACCTTCGACACCTTTTATTTTTGGATTTTAGCTGAGTCGGGTGTTACATTACTGATATGCTGACCAATAGTCATTAATTAAAGCTTAAGCAATTTTTTTTTGCTATTTAGGGGATAACATGCCATATCATTTATCTTTTGTTAATACTTGTGTCACAAAGTAAGTTTAGTTTGAATTTTGATAAGACAATTGTGAGACTGTAAGTGCAAAGTTCTTTGACTTATAAATATGGTTTAGTCTGTTAGTTATCATTCTAGTAATCAAATTTCTAAATTACTCTTTAATCATACAATCCAAGTCAGGATGAAAGCAGCCAATTTTTCCCCGTGATTATATAACACAAACCTATGATATATCAAAATAACCCCCACAATTAAAATTACGTACAAATCGAGATGAATTTTTTCCGAGTAAAATGAATATTGTGGGAAGGTTAACAAAAGACTAGCGATAAAATGACAAGTTAGCAGCACATGTACGAAACGAATTCAAAAAAAACCACTATTGATGATAATACATTTATTCAAATTTTTTTTATATAAAAACTAGCAAATTATATAAGTGTTAGCAGGAAAATGTAATCTCCCCCCTATCCTAAATATATTTCCTGGACAAAAACAACCCCGAATTGGCCACATTCATATCACATTGCAATATATTCAACCGAATAGGTATTGGTTTATGACCCCAATCGACACCGCAACCACAATAGGTATTATTATCAATTTGATAATGGCAATGGTGACTGTTTTTAGCCTTTTTACTATGGTTCTTATTGTCAGGGCATTTATATATATGTTTGCAGTTAGCAAGTAATGTTTGAGCAACAAAGCTAATGAAAAAAAGAATAGAACAATTTGCAAAGTCATTTAAGAAAGGGGGGGGAGTATTTATAATTATCATAAATATTGCAAAAAGAAAAGAAATTTATCGGCAGCATATCAAGATTGCAAATCTCATAAACTGAATGAAATTTTCTTCAATAAGGATCCCCAACCACCAGTGTGAAAAATTAATTAACTCTCTTGTCTAAGTTTTGAATATTTCTATATACATATATATATATGATGGGCTCACAATACTTCCTTTAAACTTATTTGACCACTTCCTCTTGCTAATGGTTGTGGTTGATCAGCACTCTTTTTCCATCCAATCATAAATATAAT
This sequence comes from Hemisphaericaspora insectamans, assembly GCA_030578955.1. Classification (NCBI taxonomy): domain Eukaryota; kingdom Fungi; phylum Ascomycota; class Pichiomycetes; order Serinales; family Debaryomycetaceae; genus Hemisphaericaspora; species Hemisphaericaspora insectamans. Next base: position 7,632 of record JAKTZT010000225.1, on the reverse strand, counting down.
ATTAAATGTAGCAGGTAAAGTAGTAGTATCTCCACCATGTTTTTCTCCATGTAATGATTTATAAATCTCATTAGCTGCTAATAATACATCTCTAGGTATATAATTACTTCTTGATAATATGGCATTTTGTTCTCCCATTGCTTGTAAATCTTCACATAAACTTATAATATCGGGGAATCCACCAACAACAATATCTTCAGCATCAATTGTTAACATTGAAAATCCAGCACGATTCAATAATGATCCTACATCATTTAATCTAACTAATGGGGATACTCTAGGTGACATACCTCCCATTCTTTCTAATTCTGCCAATTGTAATGATGTTCTTAATTCATATAATGTATCTCCTCCAAATAATGTTGCCATAAATAATCCATCAGGTTTTAAAACTCGATTAATATTGGCTAATGTTCTAGGAAGATCATTTATCCAATGTAAACTTAAATTAGATATTACTGCATCATATTGATTTGATTGTTCAAGACATTTATGAGTAAAAGATTCTTCATCTCCAATATATCGTTGAATTGAACCTTCAAATATATTATTAAAAGGTTCATTAATATCTCGATAAAGTAATGATTCACAAGAATCAAACATTATCAATTCTTTTATTTTAGATCGAACTAAATCTTTATCTTTTTGTAATTGTTTTGCCATTTCAATTTCAATTGTTTCTGCTTCATTGGAATTATTGCCCTTCGCCTGTGATGGTATATCTACTGGTATACATAAATTCTTTAAGAAATTACCACCATGACAACCAAAATCTAATACTTTAGTAAATGGTCTAGTTATAAATGCTAATCTTTCAATTGTTTTAATCGCTACTTCATCTCTTAAATATTCTTTCTTTCTTGATAATTCAATATTTAATTTAGGTGTTTTAGATCGTTGAATTAATTTAGCAGATCGATCAAAAACATTATATTGTTGTTGTTGTGTTTGTTTAGTCGTAGTATTAGTAGATGTTGCTAATAACCGTTTACCAATAGTAATTCTTCTAATCATTTCTAACAAGTAGCTCCTAGTCAGTAATCCCCATTGAAAACTCCCCCCATCGAAATAGGCCCTTCGCTAATTTTTCTCTCGAAGAAGAAGGAGGGAAAAAAAATTTGAAAAATTTTGCAAACTTTACCCGCCAGCTCTCTCACACCACAGTGTTTTTTATTGCACACACACAAGCAATGCTTAGAATATCACATAGTCAAGTATATAGACTATCTCGGTATAATCTACAAAAGAGATTTATTCAAACAACCACCGCCACAGCAACCACCACAACTACAACACCAGCACCATCATCATCAACTACGGCTACCACCCCCACAACACCAACACGCAAACCTTGGGCACCATACTTACGCAAAGAATATCTTAAGTATAGGATTTATAATGAAAAACTTCGATTATTAGGTCCATCTTCCGTTCCCTCGATAGATCCTCCTTCTTCTAAACAACTCACCACCACCGCCACAAAAGAAGAATCAATTGATCCTCAAGAATACATCAAACAAAAAACAGAGCAAAAAGTATCTGCTGAATCTAAATTTGAAGCTGAAATTAAAACTAAGATCAAACAATGTTGGCAAAGATTTGGTCCCCTCGGTAGAGAACATATAATTGAATTAATGCTTGATTGTAAAAATAAAAAAGAAGTTGCAATATTGGCTAAACAATTACAAGAAAATCTGAATAAATATCAAGGACATTATTCTGATTTTATGTTTGAAATTGGGTCCATGAATTATCGACAAATTAATCGAAAATATAAATCTTATTTATCAAGTCAAAGAATTTCTAAAGTTGATAAAATATTAGTAACCAAAGTATTTTTATATTATTTTCGACATAATAATCAAGGTTTATATTTAATTGAATTGAATCTTGCTTGGAATAATTTTTGTACTATTGTTGAACCAGAAAAGAATACATTGATATTGGATTATTTATGTACTTATTTGATCAATTTACATAAAGCTGGTGATTATACTAATTTTATTCGTCATTTTATGGATATATTGAATAATAAAGAATATCAAGAATTAAAATTATTACAAACTTTACCTACTAATTTAATGTTAGAAACTTGTATCAAAAGATTTGATTTCAAAACTTTAACTACTCTATTAGAAATAATTGTTAATTGTCAAAAAATCAACAAGTTAAACCTTATCCCTGATGAGTTATGGGCTAAAATCCTAGATGTTTCAATCAAAACTAATTATATTGACCTAGTCACCATAGTCTATCAAGAATATCTAATGCGTGATTTTGAAGAAGGGAAAATAACCGCAGAACAAGCAGTCTTGTATGATCCACTGTCAATAAGTGAAATATATAATTCAATGACTGATACCCTTCTTCAACAACTCATCCATATCCTGGCCATAAATGGATATGTTCAAATGACAATTGATATGATTGAATCCCATTTTGTTCATCGTACAGCTAGAGGTTCACAAGCTATTACTAATGAACTTGCAGCTAGAATTATTGAGGCATATTGTTATCAGAAGAATGAAGATAGACCTACTAAAATACTTAGATCACCTGATGAATATGAGGATAATAGTATTACTAATATGATGATATTACTTGATTTATTTGTTCGAAGGAGTATAAGAAATTCAACACCATTAATGAGTTATAAAGATATTAGTCAACCTATGCATTTCAAATTACGTAATTATAAGATATATTCAGTAAGACGAGTAAGAAATCTTGAATTACAAGAAGCAAAGAAGAAGAAATCAGAAGAAGAATCTCAGAAAAATGACCAGGTTGAATTAACTACTGAAGAAATCACATCGCTTTCCAATGAAACGATGACGGATAGTAGTAGTGGTGGTGCTGCTGCTGGTGCTGACGGTGGTTGTGCTGGTGCTGACGGTGGTGCTGCTGAATATAACACCCCTTTAAGGGAAAAATCCCTGAACCCCAACATATATATTTCCTCCGAGAATCCTTTTGCAGATACCCATGGGATAGCCCTTCTTGCAGATCAACACATGGCATTTGCATTCGAAAGAAGTCTCCATCCAAAAACAATCACCTTATTCCTAAATTGTGTATTGAGTTATTTTGTTGTTTATTTGGATTTTTCAAGTATACTTAAATTCCTTACATCTTGTAAACTTCAAGGAATTAATCCTCAAGAACATTTAGATTTGGATCTGTTTGATATAATGCTTCAATCAATTAGTCTTTCAAGATCAGCAAAGATTTGTGCTGTACAAATGCTTCATTATTTACGTGATTTACAAAAAAATGTGATTACACCTGAACAATATGCTAAATTAATCAGATCATCTTTTTCAGGATATATTCCTCATGCACTTCATTATTTCTTGTATAATTATTTGATGGATCATAGAGTCATGACTCCATCAGTGGCGGAAGTTTTAAAGGATGTATCATGGGCCGGGTTGCAACATTTGGTTGATCCAGTGTTGAATCTTTGTAGAGAAAATCCGTTTCTTACAGAAGGACAGATTGATCGATTATGGAGTGAATATTATTTTAATAAGGATGAGAGTTTGGTAGGGTTTAAAGAAGAATATGCTAATCAAGGAACTGATGTATTCCCTAGAAGTTATAATCATCAAATTGATTTTAGAGATGCTAAATTGTTTGATAAATTTATGTTTGAAAAATAGAGGACAGTACTGCCTCCCCCTTTTCATGTATATATATATAGAGATAATGTCTGTTTATTTAAATTCCAAATACAGCAGCATTAATATCATCAGCATTAATTTCAATTTTTGTCGTCATCATCATTTTCTTTCTCTCGGATGATCTTGCTTGTAGAATCTCAATTACACTCCGATCTCCATCCCCATCAAGGTCATCTAATATTGAATAATTGGCAAATGTATTATTAATTGAAAATGATCCATCAAAAGTTGATCCTAACATAGTTGAATCAACCGCCATACGTAAGATATTATCAGCATGACATGCTAATTCATCATATGATTCTGATCGAGTCTCTTTTTTTACTTCTTCTTGATCAATGCCTTTAATTAACATTGCTTTATCCAATTTCAAAATTTTATTGGCTGATTTTTGAAGATTTTGATCTTTACGTAAAGATACAGGAGTTGATTGTTTTATATCTCTTCTTTGGGTGGTCCCCGCATTCGAAGGTGAAAAAAAGATTGTTTTGTTGGGTATTGGGGTATTAAGATTACTGGATGATGAAGTATCAATTTCAATCTTGATTGAATCGCAATTAATATTATCATGTTCTGTAGAAATATCTCTTTTTCTTTTTAATCTTGAATTAGGTATATTGGTTGATTTCTTAGGGGTTGTTACTGCTGCTGTCTTTGTTTGAGTTGGTAGTTCTAATTTATAATTCTGAATAATGATTAGACTTTGTTTAAGTATATTATCCAAGGGATCACCAATAGGATTATTACTAGTATTACTATTGATGACAGTTGAGAATTCCTTTCTGATGGGTATTTTTGAATAAGTAGGAGGTGTTGGTTTAGGTTCATCAATTATTTTTAAGTTCTTACTAAGGATAATATCTGTAGGAATATGATTGGGGTGGTGGTGATGGTGGTGGTGATGGTGCTGATGATGATGACAAGGTTTAGGAAATGAGTAACCTAAATTGATAGCTGGATGGATTGTTGGTGAAACCATTTGTGCTTGTGTAGAATGTTATGAATATGAGTAGAGAAGATAAATTGCTTCCAAGTAGTGATAATGAATATGCGGGACAGGTTTTGGGTGTGGAGGGGAGTTTGAGGGTATTTTGAATTTTTCTTTATGTTTATTATACTTCCCAATTAGGAAATCGCCGAGTTCTTTATTTTTTTCTTTGATTTGATTGCAAAAAAAATTATATACAGGATTCCTTTTTTTTTTTTGCAACAAGATTGATTTGGTAAAATAAAGAAAAAAGTTAACGTCTTAATCAGAGAAGTCTCCTGCCATTACTTAGGAATTTATATAAACAAACGATATTTTCTAACTTCATCGTGTAATAAATTTGCTATTACGGAAACAAGACCCCCGCCCCATTAAATAGATGCATGTTGGGAATAAGGCAAACATATTGTTTCGCCTTATATCGTTGCCACATAGACTATTCTTTCAAACTTATGTTTACCATTTAGCTTCCAAAACCTAAAAAATACCAATTTTTCACATCGTTTTTATTACGGCTTTCACTAATGCAGATATTTTCCACCAATTGTCAATTCCCCTATTTTATTCCAAGGTAATCTAAATTAGATTCGTCCGTTATCTATTTATTTACAATTATTTTGGTTGTACTGATTCCCTTTTTATTATTTCTGAACGTTTATACGATGATAATCTATGCAGTTATTATTGTCTATTCAAGTTAATTCACAAAACCAACTAAATATCACTTAGCTGTATTACTAACTCACTCCAGTGTATTATGCAGGACGTTTGGTCACGTGACAAAAGAAAAATAAAAGCCCCCATGATGATTGGTGGACAAGAAAAAAGAATTCAATTACTGCAAAAATCATACAAAAAACATATTAAACACCAACCCAACCTTTTAAAAAAAAACCATATGCTAATGTAGTATTAACTAAATATAAATTGTTCATAATAGAAAAAGACAAAAACAAAAAAACAACTGTAATCGTTACAATCCAAACCAATCCAAACCAAAACTTCTCAATAAAAAACAACCCCAGGGCTAGCTTTATACAAGACAATAATATGACTTCTTTTTTTCTAAGAACAAAGTGTTAAGCAATAATGACAACGTACTCCCTCCCATATTTAAGTTCTTAAATGGAATGGCACCACACACACTCTCTCTCGAATTGAAATTTTTTTTTAAAATATGCAAATAAAATCCTGTAAACATATTACTTTCAACTATACCGTCTCCCTTTTCTTTCTCCTCCCTCTTGGATATATACAGCTCTCTCTCTCTCTCCGTCTCCTCCAGTCTCATCATATTTGCTTCTTATCCACCTTTTTCAACTCTTCATGTTTCAATAATCGTTCATCAATAATTGAATCATTTCCATGTACACCATCAACAGGACAAGGAACTAATGAATTGGCACCTACTAGCATAAAACAAGTAGCGAATGTTAATGTGAATAATTGGTTTGTGACTCGGTTTCTTTGAGTTGCTTTTATGTATTGAAACATTTTTCTGGGTGATTGTTTTTGTTATATGTGAATAAAAAAAGTTGAGTGGAAGTGGAGGGAGGGTAGGGAAGTATGGGATAATTTATATACAAATAGGGTGATATACTGTTTTTATTTTTCCCTTGTTATAAATTAACAGATCCTAAATCAAATATATATACTTTCAATTGGAGAAGTGGGCTAGGTAGTAGTAGGTGAGTTGGGAAGTGTTTCATTAATGTTACTTTTTTTTCAATTTAGACGGGCTTTGTTAATATGCAGGAATGAAAATAGTTTCCTCCCCTCCATCCATCTCATCTAGCCAATCAGATGGAGTGTGATGGTAGTTTAAATTAATACTTAGTAAACATATGCTGATTATAGTATATTGTGTTAATGATGTACAAAGTAAGTACTTATATCATAATTATAACCTGTCTATGACTTTTCATTAAATTACAATTCAATTTGAATAAACCATAATCACGTGATTTTCAACACATGAGCTACAGCCAGGTAATATATGTGATTTTAAGAAAAAAAAAAAGGATGAGGAAGAGTGGATATCGCCTGGTCTCTCCAATTGGTAAAGGTTGGTGGGTCTGAATGGAATAATGTTGGTGGTTGATGGCATAGGAAGCAATACCATGGATAAAATAATTTTCTGGATGCTCCGGGAATCTGTGGATATAATGAACTCCAACGTTCGGAAACATTTCGACCATGGAAAGTCTTTCTCAATCAACTACGATTTAGCATTCAGAGCTTTCCGTCAGCGGACCTCAACAATATCAACATAATACATCTTATCAATATTCATTTGTTTTCGAAACTCTACTACCGGGACTTACACTCACCCCTTGAGCCAGGTGATATGGACGCTATAGTATGCCGCCATTCGGAATAAATTTGTTCCTCGCATCACATTGCCCCAAACTTCAGACTCCCCGGAGATTAGGCGGGTTTGGCTTGTTGAATGTGGAGAATCAAGTTCTCGGCACAAGGGCCAAAGAAATTTACAAATTATTCACCGAGGAAGATTCAAAAGCAGTCCGGGATCTCCGGTACCGCTTGCAAGGAACTCTAGCAGCAGCAACGAGTTCATTATATCCACAGATTCCAGGAGCATCCTGAAAATTATTTTATCCATGGTATTGCTTCCTATGCCATCAACTACCAACATTGTTCCACTCATACCCACCAGCATTTACCAATTGGAGAGATCAGGCGATATCCACTCTTCCTCAACCAGAGAGATCATGGCTTCAGGCCTTGTTCAGTGTCACCTTTCCCAAAACTCAATCAACCCCACCTGTTGGATCCACCACCACCATGAACGACCACGAAATCCAAGAGTGTTATATGCATTGTCGAACAGATCTCCTTGATCAATTCTTAAGCGATTTGCAACAAGAGCTGATCACGGATGAGTACCTTTTGTCTGAATTCCAGAAAATTACTGACGTCCACCCCAATCATTCCCAAACT
>JAKTZT010000224.1:0-14472 GCA_030578955.1 Hemisphaericaspora insectamans | reverse complement strand
TCCATATTTAATCGCCCCACCCCCCCCCCCCCCCCCCCCTACATATCATAAAATAAACTCAAAGATTATTGAACAGGATTTTGCGTTAAAAACATTCGTAAACCCACAACTGATCGCTCTAGTTGTTCGTCTATTTACTTGTGCATTTGCATTGATCATCCTTACATTCTCTTAAAGTAATAACAATAACATCATCTGGTATTTGTCTGTTTTGCAAGTCATTGACATTGACCGCCTTATCCTTGTTTAAGTCACCTAGTTTTCATTCATTCTTTTGGATTTACCGACCATACCTTACTACTTATTCTTGTAATTCAATAGAGACCTTTGATCTTTGTAGTAGTTAGTCGTGCGAAACACAAAAATATTTTAACCACACGCACACATTGAAATTTGTTGCTCAGCTGGCTTTAGAACCATTAAAATAAAGAAATATATAGTGCCAGGAAGATATGAATATGGAAGAGGGTGAACCTGAATCGATCGAAACTATTCAAAGTCTGAACGGTGACACAGAAAACTCCAATCAAATAGATCGGTCAAAAATTCTAGAAATGGAAAGCACGAGCCAAACAAACATGAATTTGGAACGAGGGCCGGAAGTCCAAGAAACAGAGGGTAACGAACTTACCCAAGATCATTTAGAATCAACTGCACCTGTTGCTGAACTATCTATTCAAACGGATGATAAAAAGGCCATTGATATAGAAAATTTAGATCTCTCAGTGGAAGGTTACGACCAACCAACAAGTGAACCTCAACCAGAGACCGAAATCAAACAAAACTATTCGATTGAAGAAGCACGATCAGAACCTGAGTCTAAGCATGAGAGCGAACAACCACAAAAAATCACCGAACCAGACCAACAAGTCGACGGCTTCGAAAATGAAAAGAACGAAATTGTAGAAACTGAACTGAAGCAAAAGGCGCCTAAAAGAAAAAGGCTAACATTACAGGAAAGGTTAGCTCAAGCGGCAAAAGGAAAGTCAAAAAAGGTAATAACCGATACTCTCACTCCGAATTTGCCAACGGGATCTCCTAACATATCACCAAGCCCAGGTTTCTTAGCAGATATTGAAGAAACAACCAAAGAGGAAGCAAAAGAAGAACTGAAGGTGTGCCAAGATGACATAATCAATAAACTAGTCGAAGAAATTAAAGATTTAGAACTGAAAAATGCGATGCTCTCAGATCAGGTTAAATTCTATAGACTGAGCCCACAACCAGCAACACCGCTTAATAAATACACACATTCATTCGAAAAGGAACGAAGCGACCTCATAACCAAGCTTGAAGAGAAAGATAAGACCATTCAACAATTATTGAATGAAGGAGAGGCACTTTCACATAAGGAATTGAAATTGAATGAAACAATAAAGAAATTGCGCACAAGTAACCAGGAATTGGAGCTTAACCTTCAAGATTTCTTGACCAAAAGTGAGGAGTCAACCACAAAATTGCAAGAATTGGAAGATTTATTGAGAGTCCATAAATTCAAATCCCTAGACCAATTTATTGATAGCTTTAATGAAATGAGCACTTCTTTGACAAATATAAAAGCAGAATTGGAATCTGAAAAGTCTCAACAATGGGAAGGGAAATATAAGGAATTATTGCACATTTACGAAGATGAGGTGAATTCAACAAAAGATGCATTAAAAGAATCCAACGATTTGAAGATCCAACTAGAGTTGAACAAGAGGCAACACAGCTTGGAGTTAGAATCGAAGCAAAATATTATTTCTGATTTAAGGCATGAGTTACAGCAATCCAAGTTTAACTATTCTCAGGAGATTTCTCGCTTAGAAGATAAGATTGAAAGTTTACGTTTGGAGCAAGAGTCCAGTGAAACAAATTCTAATCCAGTCTTCAACTCAAATGGAAAGAGAGACGCATCTGACGACTTATATTCCAAGAATAAAATAGATTTCGAGGAATTTAGTAAATTATCAGATGCACATCATAACCTCCAGAAGCAATACTTGGCATCTCAAGAAAACTGGAAGTTAATCGAGTCAAATTTATTACTCAAGATCGACTCTTTAACATCCTCAACTGATTCTCTTAAGAAAACCAAGAACAAATTTGCACAAGATTTAGCGAAAGTCAATAATGCATTTGTTAGTCAATCCGGAGAGTTAAAGAGACTCCAAGAACACCTAAGATCCGTAAATGAGGAAAAGGACAAACAAAAGTTGCTTATTGAAATGAAAGACGGAGAACTAACAGATATACGAGAAAAATTTGAGAAATTCAAGCAAATATCTAACCAAGAAAGGACAAGTTTAAATGTGAAGGTTCAATCTCTCAATGAAACAATTGATGCTTTGACTTTACAAGTTAAGAAGAAAGATAGTGGATTACGCATGGATCTCGATATCCCACCATCGAAACGAGATATATCAATCGGTAATTTTTCAGCTTCGAGTTGGAATGAAATAAAACTAGGTGAATCATCTACCACTCCTTTATTTAACAGAGATTTTTCTGGTATGTACCTTACCGAAAGTCAGAATCATTCCTCATCCTCAGTTACTGAGATGGGAGATGATAATTACGAGTTGCCTGACCACTTAAATTTTTCTAGTATGACTCCACTGGCGTCAAATATTGGAGGAGCAGGGAGTATTGGAGGAATCCCAAGTTCCTCTTATGGTAACAATCTCCAACTTGTAAATAAAATGAGTTCTAATATTAGAAGACTAGAAATGGAATTACATTCACTCAAAGATGAACACAATAGGTTGCTAGTTGAAAAGGAAACTATTGAAGAAGAATTATTCGAAGCTATCAAATTGAACGATGAAATTGCGGAGTTAAATGTAAAAATCAAGGATCTCGAACTGGTGATTAGAGAAAAAAATAAAAAAGAGCAAACTATGCTTGAATTGATCGGTGAAAAATCCGAACAAGTTGAAGAGTTGAAGGCTGATGTCTATGATTTGAAGGAAGTTTGTAAATTACAAGTTCAACAAATGCTTGAAATTCAAGGTTTGTAGAGTCTCCTTTAGGATAGTTTATAGTAATGAATTCGTTCCTGCATATTAGCGGTCTGATTCTAAAAAATTTTCCGATGATGTGAAGGCATCGAGAAATCTTTTTTGTTCGAAAAAAAAAGTTCGAAGAATGGGAACTAACTTGACTGCCAATAATCACAAGTCATAAACCATGAGATACGCCAGTCAAAGGGAGGGGCATTACATTGCTCGTATTATATCAAGAAACGAGAAGAATGAGGTCTGTTTCTATGAGCTAAAGGAAAAGGACTCTAAAGTAATCTCAACGATCACTGGTTCAGTGTTTGTAACAGATGAAATTGTCGGTGCTTTATGGACTTCGAGCAGCGTTGAATCGAGCAAAAGAAAAAGAAGTTCAGATGGATACTATAGTAAAGAAGGTTTTCAACATAGCATCTTGGTAATTGCCCTTAAGAATGGTGAACTATTGCTGATTTCACCTTCACAGGCTCAAATAATCACAAGGGTATCAGTTAAAGAAAGCATCAGTAGAATAATAAAAGCCCAAGATGACTCCGTATGGGCTCTTAGTTCTGATAGTAGGCACGTCATAAATTATTCGTTAAATGACTTTTCTGTTCTCAACAAAATCGAATTACCTTGCTCAGTGAATTCAGCCGAGCTTTTGTCAAGTGAGACTTTTAAAGGGAAAGCACAACATATAGCGTTAGGTAGCGGAAACATAATAATTGGGAAATTTTCAAGAAATAAATTTATCAAGGAATATGAAATTCATTTGCAATCCAATGGCCCTGTGAGTAATATACTTCAATCCCAGCAGCATCCTCATTTATTGGCAATTGTATCCCAGACCAAAGAATTGTTCATATTAGATGTCAACAAGAACAATAACCTTCGAAGCATAGAATGTAACTACCATGTAGATGATATATCTGGATTGACTTATAACGACAAAGAATACCTTTTGGTAAAAACAGGCGAGAATATAAAATTGATGGATTTTCAAGAGCAAAACTTCATTAAATCCATTGAAGCTAATGTTGCAGTGTCTGGAGTTCTTTCTTTACATGGGACCAAATTAGTAAGTATATTCGAAACAGGCCATAATCTTTCAGTTGCTGCCATTGACTGGGAATCTCCAGGTGTATCAATTGCACAGAGTTTTGAAAACCAATCTTCAGTGGAAAATGACAATTCATCGAAACCAAAAATTTTCAATCCAGAGAGCGATGAGATTTCAGTCTTGGATACCCAGGAAGTATTAAGGAAGCTTGGTGACATTTTGTCAGAAGGTGAATTAAACAAACAAGCTATTGCCGAATTGTGTGCCTCAACCAAAGAAGCTGTTGTCATCAAAGAAGTTGTAAAATCCTTATCTAGTGGTGAAAACAAGATCGAAGGAGGAATTGAAGCATTATACCAAGTTGTGAGAGAAAAGGTGGCCAGCGATGCCTCATCTAGTGAAAGATTTGGCATTTGGTTAAAATGGATTCTTCTCATTTATGGAGGGGCAATCGCCAAACAGTCTAATCAATTAGAAATTTTGAAAAGTCTAGAAATTGAGTTAAATCAAGGACTTAATCTTTTACCTCATTTAATTGCAATTCAAGGAAGATTGCAACTTCTAAAATTGCAAACCGAAGCTAGAACTAAACATAGGACCAGTCAAGACGAAGATAGGATTGAAAGCAAGGACGATGATGAATCTATGGTATACGCAAATGGGGAAGATGATGATATTATATTCACGGAACCTACTGAAGAGGTTATAGAAGACATAGAAGATATATAAACCATAAAAAAAACTTTATTTGGAATATTTTTCAAAGAATTCAATTGTAATTCGGGCAACTTGTTCAGGTTGCTCTCTCTGTAAGAAGTGCCCCAGATTTGGTAAAATTTTAAATTCGACTTGAGGAGTATTCTTTAATTTCCTTGCTTCCAATTGCAGAAGCCTTACCGACATACACCCATCCTCTTCTCCCATGAAAATTAAGGTGGGAACCTTGCTAAAATCCACGGGCCAACGAGACTTAAATAGATTTTTTGGGTCAAGAATATGTCTATAATACGCGGTTGCAGCTTGTGCTACTCCATTTTCCCTAAATGTGTCTCCAACTTCTTTTAATTCCTGGTCAGAAAAGTCCCAAGATGGAGACCAATATCGCCACAATTTTCTAATATACTTATAACCCTTATTGGTAAGTTTTGGGCCATATACATGACTACATTGCATCGTTAAAAAATAGGATGATAAATACAATTGCTCGGGAGCATACCAAAGAAGTTCTCCAATAGTTGTTTCTGACAAGTAAGGAATACCAAGGGTCACAATCGAGGTTATTAAATCAGGATACAAACTTGCTGATTTATAGGCAATAATTGAACCCCAATCATGACCAAGTAAATGAACTGGGTACTTTCCGTTGGGATTTAAATTTTCAATCCAAGCCTTAACATCTCCAGCAACATCCGACACTTTATATTCACTTTGGGGACATTGGCTGGACTTTTCATAACCTCGTAATTTCGGGGCAACGAGTAACAATTGCTCGTCACCGAAAGCGTTCTCCAAATCCGACCAAATTGGATTAAATGTCAAGTTTAGATCAGGAAAACCATGTATCAAAATAATTAATCTAGACCATTTATGGTCTTCAGCAAACACTTCTTCTCCAGCCATATTACTTAGTGTGGAGAACGTTCTTGTGCCATTCTTAAGTTGTATTTGAAATTGATTTAGTGACATCGCTAATAAATATTAGTTAAGAAACTCAATGTAATTGAAAATGGGGTGTTTGAATTCAAATTCTTATATATATATTCAGCAAAAAAAAAAAATCAGCATTTCTGAAACTCACATGAAGTGGTATTAAGCTACTTGCCTGTGATTTTTATTATTCACACGTATGAATTTTTTTTTGCTTTTCTGGTTGAAATCACGATCTTATATCATGACCCCATTTTTTTTCTCTCTCTCTCTCTCTCGCTTTTCCTAGTTTAGTTTTTTCTAGTATTGTTTTTGTAATCACAAAAAAATAAGGTTTTTTAGAACAATATGCCAAGTTACTTTGAATCACCTCTTCTCACATAACCGATCACTCGAAAATGCAATATTCTAATGATCTGACGCAAGGAGGTCCGTTTGTAGATAAAAAATCTATATTTACAATAAATATCATAATACTAAAAACAAAATCTAAACTAAAATGTCGGTGCGACGATTCTCATGTGCTAAAATATGTCATTTTCATAAGGACAATTAATACTAGTATGTCCCTCTCGTTCACACAATCCACACCAATCATTCCGTCCAGCACTAGGATCAACGACACCTGGAGCTTGATAAATTGGCAAATCTTCCACCGAATAAAAACGCTGTGAGTAGGAACTACTACTTGTTGGTACACGTGTATTTTGTTTTGATTCCTTTAATTGTTTTAATTCTTCTTGAAGGTCATCGATGATCTTGTCTTTGGATTGCATAGAGTTACGATAAATACCATCTAATTCATCAAGCGAATGTTGAAGCTCAAGAAGTTCTTCTATATGAGGTCTGGCTTGAAGTTCCCGTTTCAATTCCTCAATTTCGTTACTTAAATCAGGGTTGTCAATAGCGACTTCCTTAACACGCTCAGATAGTCCGTTAGCAATTTCCTTTTCCAATTCGTTAATTCGGTCTTTAGATTCTTGCAAATGAGCTTTCAATATCTCGTTTTCTTGTTTTACAACTTCCTTGTCGATTCCATTCAGTTGTGATTGCTTGGCATTCCCCAACTCCTCTTGTAAACTTAAAACTTCATCCGATAGCCGTTTATTTTCGACCTGTAATTCCTCTATCTTGTTTTCATACACTTGCATACCATCTTGTTGAACTGAAACAAGCTCGTCCATAGCAGCACGCCATTCAGCACGTTGCTGACTAAATTGCTCCAATCTTTTGTCTTTGTCACGCAACACACGTTTTAAATCATTTAATTCGGATTCATATTTTGAAATCAAATCAACCGAACCGCCTCCAAACCCTGATAGAAGCCTGTCCCGGTCTTGTACAGCACTGGTCCGTACTGGGCTCAGAAATCCTCCACTCGATCTACTAAACTGCAGTGGCAGGCGAACATCATTATGCCTTGGGCTTTGAATGTTTTGGTGCAAAACTCGTGGGCTCTGTGTTGTGTCATTAATCGATGGAGTCATCTGTCTTTCATTGAGAGACGAAACTCTGGGTCTCTGGTAAAGTGATTGTCTCGGATTTGGAGTCAGGCGTAGCACTTCCAGAAGGTTATTGACCAGGATAGATCTTCGCGAAAGTTGTGTTAGATTGGGCAATTCGGGATTTACTGCTTTAAGCCTGTCATATGGCAAAAACAATCCAGTCTTTGGTATTTTAACCTCGAAATACTGAACTCCTGCTACTTCTCCTGAGTTCTTTCCCCTACTGGTTGCCAATGAGCCCATTAGTTCCACACCAACAAACATCCCATTTTTCCCTTGAATTGTACCGTAGTACCGAATAATTCCATAGCCCGTAGTTCCAGGAATAACAACTTGCTGCCCTATTAAGTCAGACATACTGAGAATGGTGGTAGATTTGGTACACTAATATAAGAGAATGTAAAAAATCAAAGATCAAACAAAAAAATAATGAAAAAAAAAAAGATTCGCCAAAAGAAGTTTTACGTGAGTAAATATTATTTTATTAAAGAGCTGTACATAGAAAAAAACAGTATCTAAATTTTAAACTCAGATTATTGAATTTATTACAAATTGAATGTAGTTGGGGATTTTAACAATTTTTGCCTTAATCTAAGTTTCAACGAGGAGCTTGAACTTGTCAACGATGGTAAGCTCAACTTTCCAGGATAACTCAAATGCAAATTTTCAACTTCCGAGATCAAATTATCAACAGATTTCCCGTTTTCTGTGATTTTATAATTCAATTGGAAAATTATACGTTCAAGATTTTGAATTGTCTCCGCACTGAACGAGTCTTTCACTTTGATAGGCATGATTTTCGATAACAATTCATCCTCTAATTTTTTGATTCTAGCCATTTTTTCTCGTAGTCTTGTTCTCATAATATCACTTTGAACATCCAAGGGTCTTTGTTTCAACAGAGCTTGGTTGTCGAGCTCATTCTGTAGTAAAGCCAAATGGCTATAAAGTTTATCAATTTTTGCTTTCTGGTGTAATCGTTTCTGAACAGTAATTGATAATTCATCAAGTTTTGCATCTTGTTCCTTTAATGTCACTTTCAACTCTTGAAGTGGCTCATCTGTTTGCTGTAAATGTAAGATTAACTTGCCAATATGAGACATTTTCCAGTGTTCAACTTCGTTCAAGTTCTCAATGCCATCTTTTCTTTCATGCTCTGATATGAATCTACCAAGTAGTTGCAAATTTTTTTCAAGAACCTTCAAGTTAGCTTCAGTAAGCTCAACTAGCTTTAACATTTCATTGCCGATGTTTTCTTCCCGTGGAACTCCTTCAGTAAGGCCATCAAAAACGAGAAATTCCGCTGGCAAAATTGGACCTTCATATTGCTTCTCTTGGAATTTTTCAATTTCACTGCTGGATGTTGGCTCTTCCATATAGGTCTCTTTGGGAGATATACCACTAATAGTTGCTTTTGGGTCAGTTAAACTGTAAGCATTTTCATTTATGGACATTCCACGAAGTGAGGCGTCAAATTGGTCTTGATCGTCTTCTGTCTCCGCTTCTCCTTCTTCTCCGAGGTCCAGATAATTTTCTTCTTCGTATTCATCAGATACTTCGTCTTCTTCCTCTTCCTCCAAGTTTTCTGCATCTGTTGTAGTCAAAGATATAGATCCATCTAAAGGCTTGGAAAGTGCGGCAAATGGACTCCCTGCAGGTACTGGGGTCTTAAAAGCGCCGAATATCGATTGGCTTGGTGCTGTGGTAGTTTGATTTCCTAATCTTGCGAATGGAGAGAGAGCCGAAGTGGTTGGTTCAGGGGATTTTGGGCTTGCACCAATTTTGACAAATGGCGAATCTACCTCTTCTTTGGGTTCTGGGGACTTTGACATAGATTCAAATTTGGCTATAGAAGGTTCGATCGATTTACTGAGTTCTGGTGGTTTCGACGTTGTCACAATACTTGCAAACGGAGAATTGCCGTATTTAATCGTTTCAGGTGATTTGAAAGATGATCCAATACTTGCAAATGGAGATTCGGCGATGGATTTAACTGGTTCGGGCGATTTTGAAATTGACCCAAGCTTAGCCGATGGGGAATCAGGGACTGTTGTTGAAGTCTCGAAAATAGACTTGTTTCCACTAACTGTTG
This sequence comes from Hemisphaericaspora insectamans, assembly GCA_030578955.1. Classification (NCBI taxonomy): domain Eukaryota; kingdom Fungi; phylum Ascomycota; class Pichiomycetes; order Serinales; family Debaryomycetaceae; genus Hemisphaericaspora; species Hemisphaericaspora insectamans. Next base: position 5,187 of record JAKTZT010000224.1, on the reverse strand, counting down.
CAAAAGGTGATAAGGATTTCTCATCGCTTGCTCCAAATATTGATGCTCCCTTTACATTGGCGAATGATGAAGTTTGGTTAGCAAAAGAGCCAAACCCCGATTTGACAACAGATGGTTGGGTTTCAAAACTTGGTCTTTCTAACTTTGATGTATTAAACCCGGTAGTGCCAAAGCTGGATGCACCTGCAATAGTGGCCCTGTTTGGTTGAATATTACCTCCAAATCCTGCACTTCCAAATGGAGAAGCCATATGATTTGAAAAGTTGGGGTTGGGCTGTTTGGCGTGAGCCAGAGAAGATGAAATTATTTGAGCACCAAATGCTTGACTTGGATGATTTCCTATCGCGGACAAAGTTGAGCTTGGGGGAACTGGTGATTTCTCTTTCTGATCATGTTCTGGGACTTTCTTGAATGGGCCCTCATTCACGGGAAGAACCGACTTTTGTTTGGGCTTTTCACTTTCGGCCGGTTTGCCTGAGAAAAACGTTTTATGTTTGAATTTTAATGCTCTTTCCAATGATACTTCATCATTCAAGAGAGAGTGTTTGTGAAATACCCACCAGCTGATTAATTTTCCTGTGTGTAAAAGACAATAAATCTTGGGCAATTTTCCAACTGATTTTTCGATTCCAGGACATGGCTCGGCTACTTCTGTGACCATTTCATTTATTGATAATGACATACCTACTGGAGAACAATCGTCACCTGACTCTTCGTCGATTGGGAATTGAGCCCTATAAATGTCCTCTGACTGTGTTACTATTTCTGGAACATGTGAATTGGTGGTTGTGCTTAACGTGCTAATATCTGTTGCTAATGATGAAGTAACGAAGTCATAAGTTTGCGTTTCAATCCAATCAGAGATGCTTGACGAGTAATAAGTTAAAGACCTGGGAACAGAACCAAAGGCAGCAGCAAAGTCGGCTTCCATCGCAAGATAATAGTCCGTTTTTTCTTCAAATATGTATGATCTAACGTCATGATCATCCAACTCTGAACCGCATCTGTAGTAGATCGCAACAATGAACTTATTTAAAGAGAATAAGCCGACAATCTGTGAATCAATTGGCTCTTCTTCAAATTCTATTTTCTTTGAATTAAGTAACCTTGCGTTTCCTTTAGTAGCATAGATATACCCACCACTATTTTCCCAACAGAAAGCCAGAACATCAGGCGCAATCAATTCACTGCTATTGTTATCAATCAAATACAACTCATCATCCTTGGTTAAGGCTAACAATTGTTCTGGCATAAATGGTGACGGAGTGATGGTAGTTATTGAGGATTCCAAGGTGTTTAAGGTCTTAAATTCAAACGCTCCATTTTTATAGTCATCCATTTGTAAAGTTTGGATTTTGTTTGAATTCAAGATATACAATGCAGAATTATCTGAATTGAAATGGATCTGGGTAATCTCGAACTCTTCGTCAAATGAGGTCATCTTATCTAGATCACCTTTAGCTATAATCTTTAATGAATTGATATTTGATACAGCAATCAATTGATAGTCATCGTTTATGGCCAATAATCTCAAATCATCTTTAGCATAAGTTTCCAAGTCAATAGAAGAATCAAAAATACTGACACCGTGCTCTGGAGTATCTAATTTAAAGCCCAAATCCTCAGAGACGACTTCCTCTATATTTGACATGATGATACTAATTAAACTATATTAGTGATTGATCCCGGATTATAAAAGACACCAGACAATAGTTTTTAGTGTTGAAAAAAAAGAAGGGTAGATACGGGTCGTGCCTTCAACAAAAATATAGAATAATCGGCTCACACTATCCAAGCCAACTAAGCGTTGGTTATAGAAGCCATCAACAATGAGGATTCTACTTTCGGAGAGTGTATGGTTGTTGACCATAAATACTTTCCGCAGAGATGATACATTGTTCTAACCCAATTTGCAGATGTGATACGCGATCTCATTTTTGATCCAATCTGTATATCTAGTTCCAATGCACTTTGATGTTGTAGCATACAAAATAAATAAAACGGGTATAGAACTAGTAAAACTTTAACCACAGATTGAGAAAGCTTTATTACCATTTTGTTTCCATATTTCGATATTTCGATATTTCTTCATAATTTTGAGAAAAATTCTGCAAAAAACTTTAACAATATCAATCAAAATGATGGTAAAATTGAACATTTTTCACAGAATTTAAAATATTACTTGTAAGGAAAGATTTACAGCGCTAATGAATCAGAAGTGTCATTCCGGTCATAAACATAATTACTTCTTGGAACTTTGTTCTAAATAGAAAACATCGGAAAAATACCTGCATATCCATTAGGAAAATTTATCCGTATATACGATATTTTTTTTTTTACAATAGAACCCAAAAATAAAATTTTTTAAAGCTACAGAAGGATAATTTTCGTTAAACAGACGGAGCGTAGTAGAAGCTCTCAGATCGAATGATCGAAATAGACAGTCCACAAAAAATATGATTCTATTCTTCTGATCATATAAATAGACAAGAAAAGTGCGATGATTCAGAATGAAATAAAATAATCAACATTAGTAAAACACAATACCAAACCCTTTTTATGGTCTGCAACTCCTTTCAATTCATAGGGATGAAGTGGGTAACATGGTACTTCATTTCAGCGGTCGTTGACCTTCTTTTCTATTGTATGAACTGTTGGGATGAATTCCTATTTGGGAATTGTTTGCAAAAAGTTTTTCCGATATTCGGAAAAATCATGATCAATTCTGCGAATTTCTTTTTTTTTTCTTTTTTTATTCATCGCCTTGGGAGTAATATATTGGTGATTGGATGTTATTCAGGTAAAAATTGGGGGATCCATTTTGACTTCTTTGCAGTGAATTTATTGTTCCATATGGACACAAAAGAAAATTTTTGTCTGTTCTTTTTTTTTTGTCTTTCAGAATTCCCCTAATAAATAATTTAACAAAATCCTTTGGAGTTTTTTTGTTTAAGTCAGACAAAAATATCTTAGCTCTTTCTGTCTCACTTTTGCTTCCCTTTCTTGATAACTATATAAAGACAGTTCGGACAGTTCAAGTACTGAAACAGAGCTTCCCCTCATCCACTATCAATTAGAAGTTCATTACAAACAAACAAACGTGATAAGTTTAACTACTCATTAGCAAGAGAGAAAGAAAGAAAGGTTCTCAATTTATTTCCAACCCATTCATAGTACATAGAATTTAATAACACGGAATGTTTGGTTCACCGTTCACGAACGGTACTCGGCAAAGGTCGCAGGCACCTTCCCATTTCAAAGACAGTGCAAGAAATGCTATTTATCAACAATTACCCGCGGCTGTTACCACAACATCAAATAGTGCAGCGTCCATACGATCTGCTCCTTCACAGTACCACACTGCCAACAAACATCAGTCGCTGCATCGATCCCTGGCCTCATCCATATTTTCATCCGTGTCTGGGAAACGATCAGTTAGGTCTGCCCCTTCTATATATTCAAGTTCTACAGCTACAATTCCAGAGGATTCAGAACCAATATCAATAACCGTTGAACAATTAGTGAACGATATAGTATTGCATGAGAGCCATTTTGCCGAGCAAGCGGCTTTAAAACAACAGCAAGATAAAGTTAATACCAATACCTTTATGAATGATGATTTGGATAATGAAGAACTTTATAAGATATCATTAGGTTCAGATTTACAATATCAATCAGTTCCAGAAAGTTTAGTAGATTGGAATCTAAACGTCACAAGGTGTAAATTAATAATAACTCAATTACCCATGATTTCATCAGGACCAGAATTACAATATAATCAAAATTCGTTGCCTCAGTTGATTGGAGATTTAGCGCAATTATGTCAGATTGTTTTAATTCAATCACACATAACCGATAAAGAGTTAATATATACATTATTTTCCTCCAATCTATATCAAGAGCATAATTTGGATGCGAATTTTAAAAAGTCGGTTGCTGAAATTTCAGTGAAGCAATCAAGACTTTTACAAATTAATAGTAATAAGGGAGGAATAAGTCAGAATCAACATTTATTTTTAAAATTCAAATTTAAGGAGATTGCAATTAGAAATTATCTAATCAATTTAGCAGCGGCAGCTACTACGGCACATGAATATAAGATAAAGTCTGACGCATTTAAGGAAGAATTAAAGAGAAACGCAGAACCCGGAAAGAAAATCAAATTGTCAAAGGAAGATAAGAAACGGCTATGGGAACAAGTGCGACTGGATGTCTTCAAGAGAGCCGGCCTAGAAGAGTAGTAAGGTTATCTAATTTTCGTCCCTTTTCTCTTTATATAAAGTTAATGTTTAATGTTGTAATGATCACCTATACAATTAAATAACCGAACACCAGCTTCTCAATATTTCTTTCTAGCCTTTTGAATCTTTTTATAATGTCCCCTTCTTCCACTAGTTTTGGAAACTTGAATTTCTGAATATTTCCGCTTGAAATATTTCTTAGTATCATCATCATGTAATATTTCTTGAACCAAAGTAGTTCCTCTTTGTTTACGATTCAATCTAGAAGAATAGAATTCAGTATTACCTTCAACAATTGTTCCCATTTGAAAGTATTTTGGAATTTGCCATTTTTCCTTCTTATAATGTCTCTTTGGATCAAGGGCACTTCTTTGTTGAATAACTTGAAGATCTCGCTTAACTTCTGGTGTTATTTCAGGTTGTTTCATATGAAACCATCTAGCATCAGTTTTATCTTTTTCGTTTTTTGGTTTTGATATAGAAGATACTGGATCATATATTCTGATTGATGTTTTCTTTGTTGAAGAAGCAGTTAAACTTTGTTCAAGGTTGGAAGTAATTTTTGGTAACTTCGATATCGATTTCTCTATTTTCTTATAATCGGATTCTTCATCTATTAATATACTGCTTGGTTTCGTTTCTTCTTTTAAGTTATTGAATAAGTCATCAAGCGATAAGTCATCCCCAATCAAGTTTGTCAAACTATTCATTTTGTTTGATACGAAAGATTCAGTCTCTGAACTCTCCAATATCGTTGGTTCTTGTGATTTCTGCGGTGTCATAATAATGATATATAAAAGCTAAAAGGTGGCAGGGTGCAAAAGAAAGCAAAATAACAGATGAATTGGGGGAAAGACTTTTTTAAAGACAGGTATTTTTTTTTTCAGGCAATGTCACAGGACTGACTTCTTTCCAACGGAAAAGGCATTATTTGTCAGTTCTGCGA
>JAKTZT010000219.1:0-11010 GCA_030578955.1 Hemisphaericaspora insectamans | reverse complement strand
TCGATATCCATTACTTCGTCGTCTTCATCGCTTGATTCTTCCCCCCTCCTCAACTCTTCTGCAATCTGATCTATATCTGCATTCGCATCTATTCTCACGCTCTTGGATGGAGACTTTGAACTATATTCTTGTTTCAAGGTTCTTGTTTTCGTGGTTAATGGTGTCAAAAACTTTTCATCCTGTTGCTTTCTTTGATGCTTATTCGGTAATAGACTGACGTCCACTTTTTGCTCAGCACTATCCAAGAAAGCACTACTATTCATCAGATTAATTTCCAAAGCACGTTTCAATATATCATTAGCAACTGGATCATCCGGTGATATAGCCAAGGCATCATGTAAGATATCAATTGCCTGGGTCGTATTTTCAAGCTTCAAATATATCAAGCCCATGGCTGCCAAAATATTTGAATCATTCTTGCTACTAATCTTCAAAACTTGATTAAAACATTCAAGCGCTTTAAATGGTTGATTAGCACGACGGTATACGTGTCCCAAATTAGCGTGAATTGATATCCATGTCTTACTATCGGAGTTTAAATATTTTGCTGCAAATAAGGCTTCCTTGAAAAAACCTTCTGCTTTGTCGAATTGATTCTTATGGAAACTTATAACACCTAACTCATTTAATAGTAAGGGATCGCTATTGCAAATGTGATATGAAGCCAACAAATATTCTTCAGCTAGATTAAGATTAGACATTTGCAAATGCTGCATCCCCAAAAATAAATTCGGTAAATGGGTTCCTGGAAATAATCGTGCTGCAAATGCATAAGCACTAATTGCTTGTTCATGCTCTCCTTGAGAAGCAAATGTATGAGCGAAGCCAATCCACCCTTGTCCAAAATTGGGATTCAATAAAGTAGCCTTGCTGAAAAACTTCCTAGCCTCGATTATCTTATTTATTGAAAGGTAATAGGTTCCAATTGCAAGCCAAGTCATTGGATTAGTTGGATGGCTTTCGGCCAATTGATGAGCCTTTAGGAATAACTTATTCTTACCACCTAATTCATATAAACAACTTAAATAATTAGGCATAACGTCAAAATTATATTGGTCTTTAGTAAGAATCTTTTCACAAACTGCCAAACATGCATCAAAGTTACATTGGACATATAAATAATCAGCCCGACTAAGCAAGATGTCACAATTTTCCCCCAAATTATATTCTTCCTTTAAAATATGTTCAGCTTCGATAAATTTGCTTACATTAAGATATTTGCTTAATCTCGTAGTGTATAATAATTTAATCAATTCATCATTATCTTCTGCGTCTCGATAATTCAAATTCTGAATAAATTCCCACTCTTCATTAGGAGTCATCAAATTATTGCTAATTAATTCTTGAAATGCCTCAAAACACTTCACATCAACCATTACTGCTTCCTTATATGACTCTTTTGCCTTATCAAAATTATTCTGATTGGCGTATATTAATCCTCGTAAATAACACATGGATGCCTCCAATTTAACCCCACCATCTCCAGTTCTGACTTGATAACTGTCATCCCTTTTGAACGGGTTCGTCTCTCCAATTAAATCTAATGCATCATCCCAATATTCTAACTTGACTAGACAATATGCTGCCAAATAACGACAACTAACGGACTTTTCATATTCTACTTTGGAGGTTAACAACAGTTTAGCTCGTAAATAATTTCCACTATTAAAGTATACTTGAGCCAACCAGAATGCGTCGTTTGGATCATCTGTCAATGCTAATACTTTATCACCAATCATTTCTGCTGTTTTATAATGATGTTGCATCAATGCATCATGTCTCCATAGTCTCAATTTCTCTGCTGGTGTCAATGGTTCTGTTCTTTGAATCATCGAATTTCGTATTGATTCCTTGGAAGACGATACATCCGGTTGGTGAGACTTATCAAAATTGAAAAACAGTGACCGATTGGATGCTGGACTTTCAAATAATGATGTTGGTGGATTGGGAGGGGTTATGAACAATTCATTCTTCTTGGTTAACGTAGGTGATATGAATAATGTTGAATTGTGTTGGGATGGGGTCTTTTGATTCTGAACCATTTCTAAGAGATTATACAGGAATTGTTATAAAGTTGGGTTACACAGTAGTTCAAGAAAGTTTATGTTTGGTTGGAAATCAAAATTGGAACGCGACTTTTTACTCAGCAAAAAAAAATCATCAAAACCTCATCTCATCTTCTGTTTTTGAAAATTTACCTTCTCTTTCTATAAAAAGAAAACATAACGTCAAGTCAGCAAATATGGCGAATAAAGAAAAGAAAATAAGAGCGAATACTTCCAAAAATGATGATGCTTCAGCTCAGGAAATGCATTTGAAGTCTTCTCTTAAAGGTTCAACATCAACAACAGCGATAACTACTACTTCCCCCTCCACAAAGAAACTGATTCAGTTCAGAATATTTGTGGGATCATATGAACACAATTTATTATGTCTTTCGGCCATGATCGATCCCAAAGGTGAAAATGATGCTATTTTCCAGCCGATTTTCCATTTTGAAGCACATGCATTATCTATCAAGTCAATGGATTTAGCAAAACGTTATCTTGTTACCGGCTCCAATGATGAACATATTAAAATTTATGATTTACAAAAGAGAAAAGAATTAGGTCATTTATTAAGTCATACAGGAACAGTTACTACGTTAAGATTCTCTAGTGAGGGTCATGATGAACCAACTGAAACAGTAGATAAGTCGGGGAAGTGGTTATTGTCAGGTTCAGATGATGGAAAGATAATCATCTGGAGAACCAAGGATTGGGAGACATTTGGAACATTAAAGGGACATACTGGAAGAATCAATGACTTGGCGATTCATCCAACTGGGAGGGTTGCCATTTCGGTATCCCAAGACCAAACCATTAGATTGTGGAACTTGATGACTGCAAAAAAGGCTGCTGTTTTAAAGATAAAAGGGAAAGATCATTTGGGACAATCAGGTGAATTCGTCAGATGGTCACTAGACGGTAACTATTTTGTCGTCGGTCTATTAAATCAAATGTTAGTATATAACACGGCCTCAGCAAAAATTGTAAGAAAGGTCAAATTCAGCTCCACCTTAATGACTGCCGAAATATTACTCGTAGAGGGTAAGGAATGGCTAGTTGTAGGATTAGGGAATGGTGCCATAGAATTCTATGATTTTCAAGAACAAATAGTAGGTGACGTTGGTGATGAGAAAGAAGAATCAAAAATCAACGATGCTAAACCAGAGTCTATCCCGTCAAAGTTTGAATTAAGAGGTCACACAAATCGTATAAAAGGATTATCGTATTTTTATGATCCTGCTGAAACACAAGGGTTACCTTTACTTGTTTCTGTATCTTCCGATGGTAAGATTGTGGTTTGGAATTTGACCGAAGCAGTTAGAGATCAGATTGCCGTTTATGATACTGGCGAAAGATTAAACTGTGTTGCTACTAGTCCTGAGAGTATTGAAAAGATGGAAACTATGAAAAGACGGTTTAATTATATTAACGAAATGAATGCAGATGACGAAGTTAGTGTTAGTGAATCTGAATATGAAACTGATGGTGAAGAGATTCAGAGAATAATGAAAGGAGCAAAGAAAAAGTTGAAGAAGAATAAAAAGAAGAAGGTGAGTGTTACGTTAGAATAAAATATTCAGCACTGTTACTGTATATTAATTAATAAACGATTATAAACATAAGAAAAACAATCTGTAAAAGTAGAACTAAATGATAAAAGTATGAAGAAGAATATTTAATCTAATCTTGCAACATGCTTATCGAATAATTGCTTGGCTCTAACCCATACCGGAGAAGTATTCCTCTCAGGCAACTGTAATAAGGATGGCATTAAATCTCTGGAGAAGAATTCAGACGCTTCCCTTGGCAATAATGATGGTAAATGATCGATTGAACATACAGACAACTTTGGGCCCTGGTTAGTTTCAACTGGAACGGTTGGATCATTGAAAACGGTGGCTATGGTATATACTGGAATTGGGTTGTGTGGGTTAGTAGTATCTGCAGAAACATCCACAATTGTTCTTAACTTTCTATCTGGGACATTCAAACTTTCCAAATCAATAAATGGAGGGATTGGCTTAGATAAATATATACAATTGACAAAAATATCCGTTTCAACAATTTCCTTGAAAGGACCTCCTGCAGCAGTTTCAGCCATATCCCATTTCTTAATGTTTGCATCAGGGATACCAACTTTTTGGAAAAAGTCAATAGCTCCGGAACCACATCTTCCCAATGCACCGATTACCAAGGTGGTTGGATACTTTCCGCCAGTTTTTTCCAAAGCTTGAGCCAATTGCTCCTTAACATCGGCAATCAAAGCATCTTCGTTAGGATAAGGTGTGACGCCTGGTAAATTCTCACTATCAGTATGAGTTTGTTTGAAAGCCCAATCCAACACCCCGATTGCAGCCCCAGCAAATCCAGCATAGAACCCAAAAGCCGCAACTCTCCTGCCATTGTCGTCCTCTAAGAATTCTAAATCATATAAAGTCCCTTTACCAGCTGGAAATCTTCCTAAGACATCTTTCCATCCGGCTTGATCCTTATAACAGTGAGCAAATTGAATGTGCTCATGAACTAATGGGAATGTTTCATTTTCTGGTAATTCTTTTAAACCAAGGATAATTCTTTCCTTTGGAGCCTGTTTCCAAGAACCTTCAGGAACGATAGTAGCGCCGACAGCTTCATACTCCTCGGATTTGAAAATGGATTGGGGAGCTTCTTCGACATAAACCTTAAATCCAGCATCAATCAACTGTTTGGTGGTAGTTGGGGTTAATGCTGCCCTTGCTTCTAATGGCTTGGTTTCTGCTCTTAAATGTATAATAACGGGATTAGACATAGTTTAATTTGTTAAGAGTTTTCAACAAATCTCTGATTTTTTTCCTTGAAAATTTTGAAATAATCGAGCAAACTGCTGTCTTTTTATGGGGCGATTCATTCTAGAAAAGTGAATTTTTCACTCAAAATTTGGTACTGTATATAATCAATTTTTCAGTGAGTCAATTTTACGATAAGGCAATCCGTTTAATTACTACGGAAAAAAAAACAAGAATTAGTCATTGGTTCGCTTCCTATAGTCGCGGTTAAATTTCCCAATTAGGATAATCTATAAATTTTTCAAGAAGTCTAATACAAAGTCTGTCATTTTAATTCTGGCCCTATTCCAATCTTCATCCTCTACAAAGCAATCGCTGTACGCTTTAAATAACTTCTTTATCGTAGAAATTTCAAATTCATGGCTGATGATGTTATTCTCAATTGCCTTTTCAAAAATCAAATGGGCGAAATTTCTATCATTGTTCTGAAGGAATGCCAATACAACAGCTTCAGTAAGCAATCCTTTGCTTGATCTCTTGGTATTTTGAATAAGATCGGATGATACTTGATTTATGTAATCATTATAGATACTCAATCCAGATTCGGATTTAAAGTACGACTGGCAAATTATCAATGATTGCAATAACTTCACAGTAATAGCATCTTGTGGAACCAAAGCAGCAGCCACTGACGAGTAAACTTCATTGTTCTGTTTGATAGATTGATATGCAAATACTTTGGCTAGTGTTGCACCAATAAATTCGATGCCATACCTAGCATGCGTTTGATAAAAATGAAACTTCTTTGAGGCAAGCTCAATATCGTCACGAAATAAGCCAAGTGCTTCAATGACTTTTTGTCTCAAAAGAATATTTTCAGGCTTGACATCTAGTTTTGATTCTTGGATGGACTTGATGATCCTCTTGTCTAGATCTTGAAATATTGAGGGTTTGAAGTTTAGTGACAAGTGTTCGGATACTGTTGTCTGCCTCGCCATAATTGCTTCAAACTTTTGCATTTGTAGATTAATAATATCTAATGCTAATACATACTGCTCGGTTGTTAACAACTTTGGATCTTGTTCAAATACTTTTTCAAACATAAGCAAGAAAGTACAAGCCACTGTTGGATTTCCTCTCTCGTTTAATGTTTTCATGTATTCTACAACAAATGTCGGTGTCAATATTTCACTATTCAAAAAATCTATAAAAGCCACTGAGTCATCTTCAATCAATTTGTTTAGCAATTTTCCCAACTCTACTTCGTATAACGAGACATCCTTGACAATATATTCCCTAAGCAAAATTTTCAATCTGTGTAAATTATCTAAGTCTATAGCAAATGCTTCCTTTTCATCGATTGTTTCACCATTTGTCAACTTGTTCAATAAAGTTTTTATTACTAATGAGCTCGTTCTATTGGGGGAGGAATGTAGTTGAAAAAGATCCCATGATGAGTGTACCCTGCCTGGATTAACTTGAATAATTCTCAGCAAAACTTCTTCCGTGTTCCTAATAGAAGAATCTAGCTTGAAGTAGATAGAAAAGTCTGGAATTAACTCATCAATTAACTGCTGTTTGTTGGGATTTTTTGAATGATATATCGAGTTAATTAAAGTAGCTCTAGTTTTTAGATCATCTTGATTTGAGGTTTTAAGGTCTTTGACTGTGATTTGGTTTGGATTTTTGGATAACAATGTGGATAAGAACCTCCTTCTATTAGAAATTTCTATCCTGTGACGACGTAACAAGGTTCTTAACATGACTAAACTTGGAAACCAGTAGAGTCCAGTCAACGTCAATCAAACAAGAAAATTTTCTTTTTTTGCGAAGATTTTGAAAACTTTTCATGAAATTGTTGCAAAAATTAAAACCCATGTTTTCAGAAATCATACATGATTAACTCCATAATGTCGATGAAAGAATTGCATTATGCAAAAACTTCTGTAAACTTAACTAGCAATTTTTCTCCATACTCAAGATTCTGTAGAGTTCCAAGCTCAAAACTTGAATATTAAAGGGCATGTGGAAGAATTAAAGTGAAACATAGATCACCTGCGAATGAACATTCTAAGAAATGTGAAACCCCACAAATGAAACTTCAAATCTTTTGGTTGAATATTCAGCCATGAAGGACACTAACAAGAGGAAAATTGGCTAATGGGTCATCTTTGATCCCACAAACCCTTCGAATTAGAGAACAGTTTTAGTAAAGAAATGTATTTATTTCAACTATGCCACTTTAGAAGACAGCAAATTATACCCAACTATACCCTCTAAATAAAATACAGTAATAAAATCGTTATTGTCAATAAAAAAAGATCGAACAAAAGTTCTATCATCTAAAGAAACCCTTTTTCTTTTTCTTTGAATTTCTTGAATTGTTGTTACCATTATCAAAGTTATTTTGGGGATACGATTGGTCAAAGTTAATAACTGGCCGAGTATTTGACTCGTGCATATGTGGTTGACCATTTAAATTATAATAGGGAAAATCTTCGTGAAATCCCCAACCTAGGCGATGAGATTCCAATTGTTCGCGATATGATGCATCGCCAGTTATCGCATACTCAAACCCTCTAATTGTATCTAAGGGACGTTCGTTTCTTTCTCGAGTAGGATTAGACATATCGCCCTGGTGAATAGGTCGACCAAAGATATCCTTTAAATCTGCCGAAGCATTACTCAAATATGAAGGTCTTCTGTTTTCATGCCTTGCGGCTTGTTCAAATGGTTGATCTTCGTTAACTGCTGTTAGAATAGGATCATGCACATTTGCAGTGTGCATTTTATAGTGTTGTTGATCCCTAGCTGATATCTTTACATCAATCTGTCCTGCCTTTGTGGGTGATTTCTTGTTAGTCTTGGATCTGAAGATTGCCATCGGAACGAGTTTGTGTTAATACCGTTAAAGCGCGACTTTAGGAGAACAAGAAAATTAATCAAAGTAATGAATATTGTGGTGAACCTTAACGACTAGCTGCTATGAATAAAGGAAATTTTCACTAATGTCCAATATAAACTTGACTTTTGTTGAAGGAAGAAAAACTAACTGAAAGTTTAACACATTTTTCTGTTTTCTTTTTTTTGGGAAATGTAGAGGCTGTATTTTTATCCTGCGCTTGCAATTGAAGAATTATTTTTAGGAATATTTTAACTTTTAGTGGTGTTACACAAAAGCTCCTAAAACAAGCAAAATTTTGTCAAACAACAATGGAACTAGAACAATAAAAAAATAATCAAATTAGTTTAATTAAGACTAATACGGGGTTAGCTAAGAGTGTGGTATCTGGTTACATGTATCTAAGGGCTGCTTATGACATTATGCTTGCTTTTAACATTCATGCCGAGTTCAACCACTTCTAACTATTCTGAAACCTGAGGTCGAGTAACCATCAAACATAAAAAGGTAAGTTACAGATAAAATGAACGAGCAAGCTGTGCCTTGACATGTAGACTGAAGATAGTTGAATATATTTATTTTTAGCCACTTTGAACTCTGCTCAATTTTCGCCAGGGAATTGCAGTGTTTCTCTAAAACGTTGTAAACTGTCGAGTTTACGGGATTATCACCTCCAAAAGATACCCCTATAGATGAGAAATGGACGGAATCGAATCAGTCCTTCACTACTCATTACAGATCTGTTAGACACTAGCACCAATTGCACAGCCCCCTTTCAATTCACGTGGTTATGAAATTTATGTCGCGACAAATTGTTCTTTTTCTGACGACAAACGAAAAAAACTCAATGAGGATTCAAACATTGGCGAGGACGGATATCAAATGAATCAAATTGTTTTTCATAAACACCAGCTGAAGTCAATTCCAACAGTGACAAGCTGAAGATTTACCCGGAATTGCAATATGTCTATATCCACTCCTTCCAAAGCTCCAGTTAAGTTCGTATCGTTGATATCTCGTGACGATAAGCCCTTGTATATACAGTCATTCAACTTAGATGAAGCTACAATCGAGGATACAAATGATTTTTTGAAATTCAACTTTCTAAGTCACATAGCATTGGATATTCTAACTTCACCAGTATCTATGAGCTTGCGTGAGCAACAACAAGCCAACAAATTGGACACCTCAGTTATTCTATTATTTATTCAGGATCAAGTGATGGTTTATGGTTATGAAACTAATAATGGGTTAAGAATAATAGTTGGGTTGGATCAGAGTTACGTGGTGTCGGAACAAGTTCAATTGCGACAGCTATTCCTAGATATCCATAAATGCTATCTAAGAACTATACTCAACCCGTTCAATGGTGGCCCTAATAGCGAACTTGACCCCGAGCATGGAATATTACAATCGCCCACTTTTGATAGAAATGTAAAGAGAATTGTGGAGGCTTGGCCTCCAAAAGTAATTGGGTAATTATGCATTTGTGTATATTTATAAATTCTAGTATATGTACACATCCAATGGAAGTAAACTTATTTTAATACTACGTTAGCCCCTCTCAATTCTAAATAATCCTGATCTACACCCGATGGCATATTCTTGATTACTTCTTGATAAATTTCGACATTGTGAAATCGAAGTTGGTTCGAAGGACTTTTGTATTTTCCTTCCAAACCAGTAATATCACAATAATTCTTACGAGGCATTAAGCTTGGGGGAGCAGTAACCGATGTATACGTTGGAGTATCAAAGTGTAACGACTTCGTTTGAAGATACTTGGTTTCGTCACTTATCAATTGTCTGCATGGCTTGTACCTCCTTGAAGGGGCTTGGAGCCTGTTGGAATTTTGCTTAAATGAATGGAGCTTGGTAGTTATGGCCAGCACTTCATGGAGATCTGTCTGTGGTGTGTTCGACATCTTTTACTTGCAAAAAGATAGCCTGCTGGGCACTAATGTTGCTGTTGGACACAATAATTTTTTCTACATTCACCAAACTGAGTTGTTTTGATGAAACGACATTGCGAGATTGCGACATTGCGACGTGCTTCCACACAACAAAAAAATATCATTTCAAAAAGCATTTACGTCAGTGAAAATAGTCGCGAGAAACATGGGACTCTTTAGCGCCTAATGCCTATTGAATGTTGCTGCAGAGACTTTATTTGAGTGAAGGCGTGCCAGCGAAGAAAATGTAGTTTCATAACAGAAGATACTCTTCGGACAAACAATGAGAGCAAATGGTAACACATGGTACAACATTAGCAATATTCCAGTTAATAGAAATGATATTGTTTATTAAGATACAAGCTTATCAGGTAAAGCCCAAGCTTAATGCTTAAATTCGAAAGAGAATTAATGTCGTCAACAAAAACTTAATGTCTGGTTCTGACACAGAGACATTGATTGTTCTTACCAAGTCTTACTGGTTCACGGTAAGACCAGTATTTTTATAACTACGCCAATATTTATATCACTTGTTATACTACTAACTCAGTATATATAAAGCTTACTACTAGAATCAGCTAACATCAAAATTTATTCACAAAATAGCAGGTTGAGTCTACTTCTGGCAGTAGCCGCATAGTCATATTTTGTTCTAGAATCGAAGACGTTTTTTTTCATTGACGTGAATGATTTGATGCTTAGCGGGTTTGGTCGTTTGCGTCGCTAGCCGCTTAGCACCATAAGTAAGATATGTATGTAAGAATGGATGTTCAGATATTACACAAGAATATTGAATACAGGAATGCGGCGACCGATTTTCTCCGCAAAAGAAAATATTTTTTTCGGTCGAAATTGCTTTAAATTATCTATATTTAACGGAATTTAATTAAAACATCGTAGATGCAATCGGATATAGGGGTTAAAGTCGGATATTAGCCTGAAATAGGAAATTTTTATTCCCCGAGATATTATAAGCCACCATGTCACGCGATGAGATATGCAGGCCTTGCGTGGATATATGCAGGCCGTGCGATGAGATAGGTATACTCCGGCAGATATAGTACTCTGCCCGGGGCTATTTTTTTGATTGTGGATATTGGCATGTTACGTGTTGTTAAGTCATTGTCCGGTTCAGGAGTATAAATGTTTTTACACAATTTTGTTTTACCGTCTTTTAGCCAAACAGGTATTTGATAGTTTGTAAGCCAAAGAGATTTTCTAGTTACAGCTCATATGATAAATGAGATACTTTACAATAGTATGAATCATAAAAATAGTCGTGGTGTTTTTGTGGTTTGCGACGTTAGAGTTTTTTTTGCAATGAAAACATTCGGAAACCATAC
>JAKTZT010000216.1:0-14919 GCA_030578955.1 Hemisphaericaspora insectamans | reverse complement strand
CTACGTGGTTGAAGCAAGTCACTTAATTATTCCATACAAATTTTTGGTGGTTGAACAAAACTGATCTGGAGATATGTTTATTGTTGAGGTTATTTTTTAGGGTGACTGAAAAATGATCTCCCCTGCTTTCTCCATCAAATTCCAGTAGGATGTCAGAATGGCGTACATTACCCGACGAATAAAAAGATATATAGCTCTAGAAGACAGAGTTGACCCTCCCTGTCTGCCATTTCCAGCCATTTCCAATTCTTTATTGTGTCAGAGCAAAATTCAACTAGATTTTTTTTTGGTTCAGGATGCTCAATCTCCCTCAATTCCCAATTCAGAAGCAAAACATAGGGTGGTTATATTTACATCTGAATTAGAAACAGAAATCCCGTTCTAACGACTCCAAGGCGCATAAAAATGACCAGTCACATACCCAAAAACAAACAACGCAAAAGAATTATGAATAACCAAATATAATACTATTAATACTTGACAGAATGGAGGGCAGAGGGAATATGCTATTAGCATTTGATCAACTCGTAACAGTTGTGATGCTGGATGTTAGACCCACAAGGTTGGGCAAAAAACTTTCCTCCAAACACTTTTTCGAATTGCCTCTGCATGTTAAATCCCCTCACATTGTTAACCGAGTTTTGCCTCAAGAAATACACAGTTGCTGGGAAAACTTTAGCTATTTGCTATGTATTTTTGACATCTTATACCAATGTGGCTTCTGCGAGTTTTCCCTTGAAAATTAAAATTTAAAGGATGTATTTTTTTAGTATATGGCAAGAAAATATTTCGCAGCCAACCTACCTGCGAGCAAGTACAAGCTATGACCCTGATTTTAGGAAATACAATACAAAAGCACAATCAAATAGAATCATCACAAAATATACCGTCTCTTCAATAGTTGACAACCATCACCTGATGAATAGTAGAGCAGCTGCATGCAGAAAATGATGAAACAGTTTTTCCCTGGTCAATTTTGCACGAGATCAATTTTGCGATTTTTAACACCAACGAATTGGAGGGTTGGCCGAGTGGTCTAAGGCGGTAGACTTAAGATCTACTGGACAGTGTCCGCGCGAGTTCGAACCTCGCATCCTTCATTATTTTTGCATATTTAACATAAATCTGATTCCATATTGGCCAATATTGTGTTTTATTTGGTGTTGCAAAATGGCACAAAATTTCTTTCCTCAGCCCAAAAAATACTCCACAATTTTTTTCTGGTTGCATCGAGCGATTTTTTTTAATAGTTCCGGTCAACTGAAAATCGGTATGTTTTGGCGAATATCTAACATGTATCTAACATTGACGTTAAATTACCTATAATCTATTTCAAAGTTAGGGTCCGTTGTGTATAAGTTCACACAAAAGAAATTTTGTTGGCCCACTGCAATGAGGGGTGAAAAGACCAAACAATCTAAGAGGCAAAGTCTACCCGGCAAAATCGGAAATCATAAAGAACGTCAAGCAGGTTCCAATTGACAAGACTGAAAATAGAGGAAGCAGATATAGGAGCTTTATAAAGTAAACACGTACTCTTTAATTCTAGCGAAAATCTGATTGACGTGTGGAGACGAATAGGTAGTGAAGGTGATGTCGCTGGAAAGTGAGTAGCCCGAAGCGATGAGGTACAGCTCGTTCTTAATGAGAATCAGAAAAAACTGCAGTATTTTTGATTTTTACCGGTATTCTCCGGGTTTCTCATCCAATTAAACTGTG
Source organism: Hemisphaericaspora insectamans (assembly GCA_030578955.1). Taxonomy (NCBI): domain Eukaryota; kingdom Fungi; phylum Ascomycota; class Pichiomycetes; order Serinales; family Debaryomycetaceae; genus Hemisphaericaspora; species Hemisphaericaspora insectamans. Next base: position 13,200 of record JAKTZT010000216.1, on the reverse strand, counting down.
GGAAAAACATAGTTTTGTATGGAACCAACGGAAAAATTGTTCGGCGTCATTTTTTAGCGGAATATGCTCTAGATGACCGGAATTGATATTTCTTGGGGAAATTTGTTTTTCTTTTGTTGCTATGTGTGTGTCCTCATCTGCTTTTTTCCGGTCGGCGAGTTTGTCAATCAAAAATTTTCAAAGGTTTCACATTTCATTTAAAATCTTTAGAGGTTGCAGTCAACGTTGAAAGTCCATTTTGTTTCTCTAATTCATAGTCATACTACTTAAACTATGTTGTCCAGAAGTCTTAAACAATCATTGAAACGTGCTCCAGTTAGAGCCTTGTCCAGCTCCGGGTCAAAAGTTGCCAACGTTGCATTAACTAGATCTATCCACGCTATTCAAACACAATCTTCTTCTAGTAGAGCTGTACACAAATCAAACAATGCATTGAATTTCAAGCGTTTTGCTTCTGTTTCTGTTAAGGTCCCAGATATGGCCGAATCTATCACTGAAGGTACTTTATCCGCTTTTAACAAAGAAATCGGTGAATACGTCCAAGTCGATGAAACCATTGCTACCATTGAAACCGATAAGATTGATGTTGAAGTCAATGCCCCAGTTTCAGGTACTATTACTGAATTTTTAGTCGCGGTTGAAGATACGGTTGAAGTTGGGCAAGAAATTGTCAAGATTGAGGAAGGTGATGCCCCAGCTGGAGGTGCTGCCCCAGCTGCTCCAAAGGAAGAAACTTCTGCTCCGGGTGATGCTGCACCAAAGGCAGAGGCGCCAAAGGCAGAAGCACCAAAGGCAGCTGAATCTAAACCAGCTGCTCCAAAGGCTACTGAATCCAAGCCAGCTGCTCCAAAGTCAGAAGCTCCAAGGAAGACCGAATCCGCCGCCACCTTCACAAACTTCTCTAGAAATGAAGAAAGAGTGAAAATGAATAGAATGAGATTAAGAATTGCTGAACGTCTTAAGGAATCTCAAAATACTGCTGCTTCGTTGACTACTTTCAATGAAGTTGATATGTCCAATTTGATGGAAATGAGAAAATTATACAAGGATGAATTCCTTGATAAGACTGGCATTAAATTAGGTTTCATGGGTGCTTTCGCGAAGGCTTCTTGTTTAGCTGCTAAGGAAATCCCAGCAGTTAATGCAGGTATTGAAAACAACGACACTCTTGTTTTCAGAGATTACACTGATATCTCCGTCGCCGTTGCTACACCAAAGGGGTTAGTTACTCCAGTTGTTAGAAACGCCGAGTCTTTATCTATTTTAGGTATTGAAAAAGAAATTGCTAACTTGGGTAAGAAGGCTAGAGACGGTAAATTAACCATAGAAGATATGACTGGTGGTACTTTCACCATTTCTAATGGTGGTGTTTTCGGATCTTTGTACGGTACTCCAATTATCAACATGCCACAAACTGCTGTCTTAGGTTTACATGCTGTTAAGCAAAGACCAGTCACTGTTAATGGGCAAGTTGTCTCTAGACCAATGATGTACTTGGCTTTGACTTATGATCACAGAGTCTTGGATGGTCGTGAAGCTGTTACTTTCTTGAAGACAATCAAGGAATTGATTGAAGATCCAAGAAAGATGTTATTATTAGAGTAAATTTAATAAGTTTGTCATTGTTTCTAAATAGTTTCTTCCTAAAGGCTTTTTTTTTTATTATTTATTCTCTTTATTACAGCATAGTTTAATTGAAAAAAATGAATTATCATTTTGATTATTACTTTATGTTCCAGAATATAATTACCTGGATGTTTCATTTTTATGGGAAAGATAGGAAATCTGTAACTTTCCATTTATATAATTCCACGAATATAACTGAGAATGCGCATAACTAGTAAATTATCGATTTGAGCGGACAATTGAAAAAGGAGCTGTAATGGCATAATTACGATTTTTTTTACTGATTTTTTCGGTTGCAGTTTCGTGCATCAAAGAGCTCGAAGCTGTGCTGCACTAATTACATTTGTTTACCTATTTCCTAAATAGGCAACTCACTTTGCAATAAACAAAAGAAGAAAAAAAACTTAAGATTTCCACCACCCACATTGAAAACTGACAGATCCTTTCAAAAAAGCTTGCTCCTCGTCACTTCCTTCTTCCTTGTTTATATAACTGATTAAACGGAAACAAATTGTATACACTCCTTGTTTTTTCCTCAAAAAATTTTGAAACTAGACTAGACCACAGCATCTTCGAATACTTCATCCCTGTGATCCATAGGAACCACTAATATACAAACCAGAACCAACTACCCAATCGTTTAGAGTAGAGAACTTAAAAACTAAGAAGATGGACAAAATGAGTATCCTAGAAGAAATTAACTCCAAACCTATTCCGTTACCTCATGAAAACTTCGATGAATATTTTAACGATCAAAATGATATTGATATTCTTTTCAACGAGACATTGACAGGATTGCAAGACCTCGATGTCCCTTCTGGTTACATCCTAGGTCAAGAAAGTGATAACAGTAACATCTACAATAGCCATAAGAAAAACAAACACAGTAGACAGCAAAGCGGTACAGCAATTTTTGGATTTCTTGAGCATAATCGAGATTTATCCATTACTGGCATGCCTGGGGAAATGTATAAGTCTTCTGAAAAATCCATTGATTTAGGAAAATCAATATCTCCAGGTCAGTTGATGACAAAAAGCATACATATCCATCAACACCAAGGACAAGGCCCAAGTCAGGAAATATTAGATCTTAATTTCGAACTGAAACCCATATTACTTCTTGAAGAAGATGAATTCAATGATGATGAGAACACGACCACAAGGAATTATTTACCTCAACTGTCCCCAATAAGAAAGGGAAATTCTACTCCTACGCAAGTTTCCTCGAGAGTGCCTAAGCTGATGCCGAGAACAGCCAAGCAGAATGAATACATCGTAACTAATTCCAGTCCAAAGGCATATAAATTCCCTCCTTCACCAACTCCCGAAAGAGATAGGAAAGCACCAGTAGTAAATTACTATTCGGCAAAGTATCTTCAGGAATTGTATAACCACGAAACAAAGAGTTATGTAGATGACATTTCTCCTTTATTGGAACAGTCACGAGAGTTTGATGGACCACAACATTCACAACAACTGCCACCAAAAACAAATATCAGATATGTTCCTCTTCCTGTGCAAGAACCAGTTCCACAACAACAAAGAAGAATGAAATCCAACGGGTTAGAGAACCGGAACAAGGTTGACTTACAAAATAACAACTATATCTACCCATCAGAGAATGTAGACCCACAATTTGGTCAACTTTACAGTAATGATAGGCCAAGTAGAGAAGAAACCCAAATTTTACACAACAATATTAACGCTACCGCCAACTTCAATGCAACATATTTACCACCACCTTCGTCGCCAGGTAATCAGCAGTGGGTAGGTTCACCTGAAGCAGTGTCACCATCGCCATCACCGACAGGAAGAGCTTTAAAGCAACAGCAAGAACTTTCTCCGGTTCACTTGAATTTAAGAAATGAGAATGTCAATTTCTATTCACCTCAATACTTCTCCGAACCAGATAATAGTCAACCAACATATAACAACAATCTATACCTTAGCCCTTCTCCACAACAACAACTACGAGTACCTCCCCCACATTTACAACAAAATATTGCTTATCTAGCTCCCAACCTTCAATCATCTCCAATATATAATTCCAATACGCTAGGGCCAGACTCACTTAATTCTTCCCCAGACAGGTTCTATAGTAGTCCAATAAGACCACCAACTACAAGTTACGAAGACCCAAGTTCTTCACTCTCAGCGTCTTCTTCACCATTGAAAGCTCAACTACTCCCAACTACACCTGTGAAACCCGCGGCACCAAAAATGAGAATCGAATGGAGTCCAATTGTGTCTCCAAATTCGAAAACGACACTCCAGAAACAAATCAAAGAAACTTCACCCAGGCGCAGAGTTAAGAAAACTTCATTGTTACCTCCAGGTGAGTTGGATAACTATTGGGTAGGTCCTGATGAAAATAAGATATACACCTGCACTTACAAGAATTGTGGTAAGAAGTTTACAAGAAGATATAATGTTCGTTCACACATCCAAACCCATTTAAGCGACCGTCCATTTGGTTGTATGTATTGCCCAAAACGATTCGTGCGTCAACATGATTTAAACAGGCACGTGAAGGGACACCTTGAGGCACGGTATTGTAAGTGTGATTGTGGGAAGGAATTTGCTAGATTAGATGCGTTGAAAAAGCATCAAGAAAGAAATATTTGTGTCGGTGGATTGGGAAAGACGAATAATTTTATTGCTAAACCAAAGAAAAAGGGGAGGAAACAGGATATAGTTATGGATGCTTTGACTTCTGATCGATTGGAAGAACAGTTAGATAACGAGCAACTGAGTGCCGAGCAAACGGAAGCGGATGAATTCCTAATCTATGATTAATACCAGGATTGAATAAGAAACGGGTATACAAATATTTGTATCATACCTCACAATCACTTGATGTGCTTGTTTTTCTTTTTTATATTTTTATTTTTGTAACTTTTATAGTTAATTAATTAATAGTAACTTGCATTTAATTCTCAAAATATTTCACTACTAATCATTATGCAGAAATATATGTAATCATAGTTAAAGCTATAAACAAAGCCATAATCTTCCGTGTTCACATAGCTGAAAGATCTTCTGATCGAATTCCGTTATTCCTCATGGGGATTCCTCTATTTCCTCCATTTGCTGCATTTCTTCTTCTTGCTTATGTATTTTCAAGTGCTGGTTCAAATTATCCGAGCGACTGAACTTTTTATGACAAATAGTACAATCATAAGGCTTTTCAAAAGTATGCAAAGATCTAAAATGACGTTTAAGGTGTTCATGACGCTTGAACCTTCTTGAGCAATAATTACATAAATAGATCTTGGACAGATCAACCAAATCAGCTTCTTTATTCTCTTTGCGACCTCGGGTACGATTTTTAGAATTGATGATCGAGGTGGGAAAAATCTTTGTATCGGGAGGTAAATCCAATGAACGCAAATCAACTTCGACCTCTACACCTTTAGATATCATTGTTGCAACAGGAGTGTCTAATGAGGCGGTAACAGCCTCTCTAGGATCTCTATTATTCTTAGGAGTGGATTTCTTTTTCATCATTAATTTAGAACCCAAAATACGTTTGGAGGCGCTTGCAAGCGCTGAAGTTGTTGTTGTGGGAGTCGATGCTGAATTCAGAGTTTGAGATTCCATCAGGGCACGAAAATGTGAAGATGAAACATTTGAAGAAACTGCACTTATATTCTGAGAACTAGATTCATCACTTACATACTCGTCATCTTCCTCTTGTTCTTGTTGCTGCTTTATTGATGAATTCTCGCTTCCATTTTCTTTGCTTTTAGATTTTCCAAAATTCAAAATGGACATTTTATCAACTGTCGAATTCGAGTTACTGGCAGTGAGGGGCTCTTCTTTTGGTTTCGATGGTTTCCGATATCCTGCCAGAACAATCTTTCTCTTTCCCACATTCTGAAACAATGCAGCATAATCTGGCTCTGATGGTTGTCCCGATTGAGACTGCAGTGGCTGCATCATTACTTGTCTTTGTGATCCATTAGATACAGTATGTTCCAAGGCGTTATTACTGGTAGCTATTGACGGCGTTGCACTCATTGATGAAGCTTGTCCCGATCCATTTCCGGTCATGCTATTTGATACACTCTCGTTGTCATTGGTAGGCTTGGTTTCTTCAGCAGGTTGAACAATTACATCTTCCAAAGGAGGTTCAAATTTAGATGGATTTTTGAATCTAGTAAAAAGACTTCTTTTTGAGCGCTTTGCTTTCTTAGGAGCAACTTGAATACTATCAATAGCCTCAAGTTCAGGCTCTTCTTTTGTCGGACTCATCATTAAGTAATCTGTATTATTGGAAGAGGTACCAAAAGCTTGCTGCTCAAAGTTCATATCTTGATCATTTTCGTTTTCTACTTCATTCATGTTATTTAATTGATTAGCAGTTGCAACATTGGCATTATTCCCATAACTTGAACTTTTGAATATGCTCCTTATTAGGTGTCTAGATGGTTGTCCTGGTTGTGATTGATTTACCAAATTTTGAGGAGAAGATGAAGAATTTGAAGGTGATCGCTGCTGGTTCCTATCACCCATAAATGGTAAAATATTGCTAATAGAAGTTGTAAAGCTATATTTGGGATTTCGTTGCTGACGTTGAGGTTGCTGTTGCTGGCTGTCAATAGAAGTTCTATTGGGATTAAAAGCTTCTATAGATGGCCTATGCAAAGTGCTTGGTGGTTGTTCGAACGAATTGCGCGTGAAGAACTGCTGTGCTGAAAAAAATGATTGTTGATTTGAATGAAGAGAGCTCACGGACGGAGTGTAGGAAGTGGAAGTAGTCAATGGTGATAATTCGTTGTAAATATTATTTGTTTGCATATTGATGGTTTGCTGTTGTTGTGGTTGTTGCGGCAGCTGGCCCTCTTGTTGATGTAAGTGTTGTTGCTGGAATTGTTTTTGCATGCTAATTACATTCGCTGCATAGTAACTATCTATCGATCCATTTCTTAGTCTTCCTTTAGAATAACTTTGCGTATCATCTTCAAATACAACAAATTCCTTTCCATTCGTAAACATGGGATTTCCCAGTGGAGCTGCTGGCATATTATGAGAAGATGAAACCGCCGAGTTCACGTCAAACGGGCTATGTGCAATGTTCTCGGGAGTTAGAAGAATGTTTGTTGTTTGCGGTATGGATAATTGGGCTTTAAATAGGGATTCTGTATCCTGATTATGAATCTGATTATTAGTGACTATTGAATTATTATCTAAATGAGGATCAAAATATAAATCCAGTTCTATTGTAAATGGCGGCGAATCATCAATATCCATGTTATCGTTTACATTTTTAAATGCACCAGGCATGCTTACTGTCGGACGATAATTCTGATGATCTTCAAGCTTGGGAAAAAGGCTAGCTGTTTGATCATGATGCTGTAGTAGTGGCTGATGTTGTGATGGTCGACTTTGTAGATTCTTCTGTTGTTGTTGAAACATATATTGTTGGTCTATTTGCTGTTGATCTTGGATATTAAATTCGATATCCATACCAGTGAATTCATCTAATGGTGATTCCAACATGCTATTGGATTTGTAACTAACGTTTTCTTGCTTTTGATCCAAGAAAGATTCACCAATAGGCAAGCCATATTGGTTATATAGCGATTCGTAGTTATCTGGTATGGCAGGATCCTTTTGTTGATTCACCGTAGAATCAAACGAGGCAGTGTTCTGACTTAATCCAGGCTGTTCCGAAAATACCACCTTAAACTCGGACGTAAAGTCGTCCATTTCTGGATTCATATCCATTACTGTGAACACGGGATAGTATCAATATAATAGTGGACGATTTATCGTTGAAGGTCACCTTTTTGAATTTTGAATAATGATGGAAAACAAAGTCTTGGTTGGTTGGTCGTGGTGCTAAGATTGTTAATTGGGTTGTAAAAGAAAAACTGTAATTTTTTTTTCCGGTTCAATCAGACATTTTTTTTGTTTCGTTGAACAAGAAAAAAAAAATAAAAATTGACTGACTGACTTGTGAAATTAGTTTTTTCAGAACAGTTCACATGGTAGCCTGTGATTATTGTGTGATGAGGCTGAGAGGTCTCTCCAAACCTTTATGTTTTAAGGAAGGTTGAAAATTACGAAACAGAAACAAACTTCCAAATTAGGGAAGAATCCCCAAGAATATTGATTTATGTACTTTATGAACCCAGGTGTGTTCTTTTGAAATGGTGGCCTGTGTGGTAAATAGGTGAAATTTGTCACACTCAGACCCACATGCATGCATTCAAACGCTCCTGCACTACACACGCACACGCAAGCTAACAAGCTCGTCTTTGGCTTCCACATCAACGGGTATTCACCTCTTAGTTGGCTCTTTTTGAGAGTGTTTGGGAACAAGTCCCGCTTGTATCTCACACTTATAATAATACAATTGAATATAACTATACAACTACTACCACATACAAATAAAGATACAATAGATATAATCAAGTCCAACTCACTTTGAAGCCACTCTTTGTCTAAGAGAACTTTCATCGGAAGTATTTTCACCTTGAATTTTACTGATATTTTCCATTAGACCCTCTTTCCGGATACTAGTTGTGATTTCAACATTACTCGACAGTTCAGATGCATGCCTAGAGTCAGGATTCACCACTCTTAAAATAGACCTTCTTTTACTACTGACCAATACTTGTACGTCCATATTATCATCTAAGGATGTCTTATCAGAACAACTATCAGTATCTGGTCTTCTGGTAGGACTACTATCATGACTCGTATTTTCATGTTTAGGACTACTCATTGACAATGAATGATGTTTGTTTCCGATAGTGAGTTTCTTGAGTTTCTTTGTCACTGGAGAAATTGGTGGACTAGCTGAAAATGAATATGGTTTACTCGATCTCTTTATTGATTTATTCATCACTGCAGCTTGTGGAACACTCAATGACGTTATATCGAAATCATCTTCCAGAATTCCCCTGTTTACACTATTTTCGAAATCTTCATCGTCTATTACTCGTTCCCCACGTTTTTGTACCCCCAATAACCCTTCCTTATCAGCACTTAATGTTTCATTTGATGCAAGATAACTATGCCTGTATTTTTCAAATTCTTGTCTCTTCTTCATCCACGAATCAATTGAGGCGCTCTCTAATGTTGAGTTGGTATCACTTACATAGTGATATGGAGGTTCCACCATAAACTGATTTTGAGGATCGTCAAATTTATAATCTATTTCATTATAATCTCTTCCGTCATATTTATTCTTGTTTCTCCTCTTAATTAAGTACGTTACCAAGACCCCGATAATTATTGACATAAAAACAACCGGGAATACAATTCCAAACACTACCTTCTTGTCCATAGGTGCTTCAGAAGTGTTTGTATTTGAGTTATCGTCTGATGAGGTGGATGTTGACACGGTATTACCCCTTAAGGAAGCTACTGGCTTGAATGATTTGATATCCCAAAGATTAACTTTATAATCAGTATTCCTCTTTTTAGAATTTAGACTGGTCGAATTTATCACCACCAATGTATTAAATATAGTAGCAGCTCCCAATATTTCATCACTATTTATTGCATCAGTTGTTAAATTCGTATTCCAGTACCAATTGTTAGTATTCAATGACAATTTGGCGAATTCGGGAGTTGCGTACTTATTCTCATCGCCACTGCTTTCACCTCCAAGTAAAAGAACTTCACTTAATTGAAAATCAGTATGAACTAGGGCTTTGTTTGCTATTGGATCAAATATAGGTAATGTCAATGGGAATTTCCTTGAATTGACAGTTTGTGAATCATCAGTAGATTTTATTTGTTTGGATGACCAACCAGCACTAAAATCCCAAGTTGCCAATTGATACATATTTAACCAACCTTTGCTCAGTTCACCCCCAATAACTATTTGATTCAGAGGATGTGGTGCTAATAAATTAGCAGCACCATAGAAGGGTTGAGGTTTTGTTGATGTTATGATTGTACTTACCGTATTGGTATTAAAATTGACAGAGAGCATTCTGTCGGATATGGTATCTGACCTATCACAAATACCTCCGTATATATATATTGTGTCTTTAATCTCTGGATTGGTAAATATTGTAGGGTATTGATAGAAGGAGCCATCTTTAATTTGACTAAAATCCAAATCTATTTCATTCGAAGACCATTCATTCCCGTTGAACTTAAAAATTGCCATTTGACCATCACCGCATACATCCAAATGACCACCTTTCTTGGAAGTTAGGGCATATAATTCCGAGTTTAAAATGAATAAAGTAGAATGCTGTGGTGGTGAAGCTAGATTGTTAACTACTTGACTGTCTTTAATATCTAAGCTATCATCAGTAGTTTTGTCGAAGCCTGTCACTGCAAAGTCTAACCTTAATAAATCGTTATTTTTTAAATGAAGATAGATCGCACCAGACTCATAATCGTATAGAGTGTTCCATGAACTCTCTAATTCTGCCATAGTTTCTTGTTATAATACACTTAATATGAAAAATTGAACCAATAAGAAAGAGAAGATGCAGTTAATTTAATTTCACAAAGTGGAACATGATCTGTTTTTAGATTCAAGTTTCTTGTAGGTTTACTAAAGGTCATTGAATCTCCATTTTTAATTTAGTTCCAAAAACACAATTAAACATTGTTGATGTTTAGTCCTAAATAGGAAATCACAAGATGAAATAATCGGACACTAGCCCCCGCCCTTCCCAATCGAATTCTTAAAATGAAAGTAATTACAATAGCTTCATGTTTCAAAGTAGAGCTGTAAAAGGATATGAATTGTTCTCTCTGTTTCAAGAAGTAATCATAGCTCGTTGGTGTTCTCTTTTTGGCATTGTAAATTGCAAAATTAAGAGAAAAAAAATTGGATCTGAGATCTTGACTGCAAGTATTTTCCATTGCGCCTTTCAGAACATTGCAGAAAGTTTCATAACGAATGAGTTGAAATTTGGAAAATCTATAACTTTAGCAGAAATAGAAACCACCCCATGACCTAATGTCCCTTGAATTTTTCACTGCGACTTTGTTGCCGAATCTTGCAGAATGGTTAATATATTCCTCTTTGAGAAAAGATAAAATTAACACCGGTTAATTCAACTCACACCTACCTGAATCTTATACATTTCAATATCATCAAAGACTCAATAAACTGGAATTAGGCATTTTGTATTTGATTTTTTTATAATATGTTGATATAAATTGGTACTATAAAAACTCTTCTATCAATTTAATCATATTTCGTGATTGAAAAATCAAAAAAAAAAAATTTTAAAATTAAATTTTCACAGATCAATTGCAAACTTCTTGCCTTACACAGAAGAACTACTAATTGCTAAATGCCTAGTTATACTCTATCTACAATAAACTTACAAGAATTAAACAAGGAAACTAAAAAAGTGATAATAAGATGTCCATTCAAAGAGTGTAACACTAGAATCATTGCATATTCACCGAATTTCACTATAATCACAGCCGATCATGCCCCTCAAACTATAAAGGCAACTAAAGAATCACCAATACTTGAACAAACAAGTGAATTTTATCAGATAAATGATGTCTGGGACTTTGACAATATTGGTGTGAGTAGACCTAGTGATGTTGTAGATGAACCAATAATTGGTCATGATCAAGTACACATAAAATTAGAGAGATTCTTAATTTGTAGTGAATGTGAAACAGGACCCTTGGGATTTGCTGGTATTCCAATTGGAGAAGATTCGGATCATAAAAATTTACGCTATTTTTTAAGTTGTAATAGTGTTATATATGATCTTTAAAGAGGTCTAACTTTTAAGGATAACTAAATATTTGATATTTATATATACACATATGTTTGCATGTACACAAGAGAAACAGAAGAAGATCTTACAATTTGGCTTTAGGTCTCAAATCTTTAGCAATATTCAATGCCACATATCTAGCCATTGCCATAACGGTGATCATTGGATTGGCCCCACTGGCAGTAGGCATAAGACTAGAATCCGCAACATAAATATTGGAACATTCAAATAATCTACCTCTTTCGTCACAAGCACCATATTTGGGTCCCTTACCAGACATACGACAAGTTGACATTTGATGAGCAGATCCATAAGGAGTTCCATAAATATCTAAAGACATATTAGAAACTGTAGTTCTCCATTCAACATAGTCCTTATCCTTAATGGTTCTCTGTTCCGTGGGGATGTTGCTTTCAAAAATTGGAATCCAATGTTGGGGAGGGAGAATGCGTTTAGCACCTTGAATATACAACATATCAGAAGCAACCAAAAGAGCTTGTAAAATTGCATTTCTGTCATACTTATTAACAGCGTAATCAATAATCAAAGAACCGGGCTTGGCTGGATCACTTCTAACACTTCCTGACGATTTATCACGAGTAATCAACAACAAATTAGTTAAATTGTTGTACCGTAACATATCTCTACGTGTTGTATCACTATTCTCCCATGGTAAGAAAACTGTCTGAATGAATGGGGCATTTAAAATAGCCTCAATCTTTGCACCGTGGGCTTTACCATCCAAATCATCCACTTCAGTACAAACCGATGTCATGATAGGATTCTCATAAGCTTTTGCAACAACATCCTTTCCAAAATCACCAGCAACAGAGGAAACAGGGTGTAATTTCAAATTGTTACCAATGTGTCTATTCTTGAATCCTGAATTTTGCAATACAATTGGGGTATGTAAACTACCACCAGCAACGATATACTTCTTAGGACCAGTGATCTTGAACTTAACGCCTGAAACCACATCTTGACATAAAACACCAATTGCAATACCATTTGAATGAATAATCTCAAGCACTTGAACTTGTTCCATAAACTTAGAACCTTTTGCATGAGCTTCTCTAAACCAGTTAACACATGAACCTTGTTTAACTCCAAATTTGCACCCAACGTGACAGAATCCACACGAATGTTCTGGATGGCCACCAGTATTTTGAGCTCCTGTTTTCAGTCTGTAGCCCAACTTTTTTCCACCCTGGATAAGAACCTGATTCGCAAGGGAATGAGTTTTTGTGTTGTCTGCGACACCCATTTGATCAAATACATATTGTTGGCATTCGTCATAAATATCATTAGCAATAAAATCAAGACCAAAATCTTCATACCATTCTTTTCTGACCTTAAATGGAGTCTTAAGAGACATACACCAATTAACTGTAGTTCCACCCCCAAAATTGGATCCCGCCAATATAAAAATTTGTTGATTTGTGGATGCGATGGTTCCTGATTTTTCATATAATGCACTAACACCTTCATTATCATCGAAATTAAAGTCTGAGGCATGGTAATACTTACCCTTTTCAAGGACCAAAGATTTATATCCTTCTTTAGCTAAAGTATGAGCAACTACACCGGCACCACTTCCAGACCCAATGATTAATGCGTCAATTTCAGGTAAATGTAATTCAGTTCCTTCAATCAATGGTTTTTCTAAAAACTCATATCTAAATTGATCAATTTCTTGACCTTCATAAAGCTGATCCCTCAATTCTTTTCCAGGATATCCCATTGCTTTAAGATGCAAATCATTAGCAAGTAAAGTAAAAGTTGTCATCGTGACCGAATACACAGATCTGAACAATCTTCTCTTAATTTGAATAGGAGAATCACGCCAAGACGC